>CAUJRU010003065.1:0-57620 GCA_963277665.1 Viscum album
ATTAATAATATTTAGAAAATTATTTTCAAAAATTGGAGTTAATTTTTGTATTATACATGTTGAAAAAAAGGTCAGGTGAATTTTTTGGATTTTTCTAAAACAATTGATTTTTCAGTGATTAGTAAAAATAAATTTTTGAGTTTCACTCTGTTAATGAAATCATTAATGATCTAATAATGAAGTAATAGTCACAGTCAACTTGTGTACTATAAAATAAGATGTGTGGTGTCACAAGTGGATAATATGTAATGGCCCGGACCTCTCTGGTCCATTACTTTGTGAAATGTTGGTGTTGGAGGTGTTCCGGGAGGTCAAGGGGACTTATCCCCAATACTTTGCCAATTTTCTAGTTCTGTGAACAGTGTTTCCAGTTTTATGAACAGTAACAGATCAGTTTCACGGATCGGTGAGACAGATCAGTTTCACTGATCGGTGAGACAGATCAGTTTCACAGATCGGTGAGACAGATCAGTTTCACAGATCGGTGAGACAGATCAGTTTCACAGATCGGTGAGACAGATCAGTTTCACAGATCGGTGAGACAGATCAGTTTCACAGATCGGTGAGACAGATCAGTTTGACAGATCGGTGAGACAGATCAGTTTCACAGATCGGTTACACAGATCAGTTTCACAGATCGGTGAGACAGATCGGTGAGACAGATCGGTGAGACAGATCGGTGAGACAGATCAGTTTCACAGATCAGTTTCATGTACAGTAACGGTGGGTGAACAGTGTTTCCAGACTCTTACAGTTTTGCCCCTTTTGACGTTTCCTTTGACGTAAAATACATTTAAAGCCTTATTTTAAGGGCTCATAAGGCCGTTTCAAATGCCATAAATCATAATATTAATTATTCCTAAGGCTTGGAATGTTTTAGTTGGTCAAACCGCGTGGGTTAATGCGATCCGTTTTTAATGGAGAATTAACCGGATCTTAAACCGTCACCTCGTTAAATCTTAAAAAGGGACGAGATATCATTCTCCCTTGTTCCTTCCCTTTTGTTCTTAACTAAGAGGCGCTAGAACCTTTCAATCCTTTCCTTAGGAGTTGCACAAACATCCCTTACTCCTAGGATCAGTCCCGCTCTGTTGGATGCAACCAAGCTGTGTCGATCTTTCTTCCACATAAGTTGTCGCGAGGGGAGGATCGTGACCTGCTGTGTGGATAAAGGACGTCAAGAACTCTTCGAGGTAGGGGATTCATGGCTTCTCTAATTATATATGTGCAATCGTAGAATTAGCATGATTTATTCCTTTGGATCACAATGAAATTGACCTAATTAAATACTTGAACTGGATTAAAAGAATTGGTTGATCGCATGCTGTTGCTTTATACCGTGATAACGGTTTGCCTCATGTTTTCCAAGATATAGTGATATCTATGTTTAATTTGATTTATTGTTCGTTCATGATTGAAATTGATAATGAACGTAAATCCGGAATTAATTGTTGATTAATTGGCTAAAGATAAAGAGGCATGTAAATTAATCTGGTTGTTGTCGTTGTTGTAGTTGTTTTAATTTGAGGATAATCAAATTAGGGAAGTAAGCATGGTTATTTAATTGTGATAGCTTACTGATTAGGTATCCATGATTGGAACCTACGAATAACAAATCTGTTAATTCAATATGGTTTAGAGAACAGATTATGTGGGAATTTCAAAAAGGGTTCTGAGTTACCCTCTTGTTTGTTAAAGGGACGAGAGCCCATTTTGTGATGTTTGTTTTCCTGCTGCTTGTGCTGTGATGTGAGCCTGGATGGTTGTTGTGATATGTGGAGGCATGGAGGCCTTATAGTTGTGGCAGCGGATGATGCCTAGTGTGGCGAGATGCATCGGTTTATGCATATGGGTGTCAGGGAGGACACCAGGGGTGATGGAATGGGACGGATGTGGTTGCTGGTTGCTTGTGGTTTTCTTGAATGTTAATCTTCTTTGCTTTTCCCCACTGCTCAAGGCAGCTGGTCTTGCTTACCCTCATTCTGAAGGAGGCGAAGAAACGCGGGGTATGCCACGTGCTTTCCCTGTTTAGCCTCTCGATGGAGGATGGGTCTATGCTCTTTCTATAGGCGGCAATGACTCGACGGGTAGTATATCTACTCACCGTGTTGAGCCTCCTTTGTGTTTAGAAGCATAGGATGTTTTTCTAGAATGCCTGGGAATGTGGAAAAGTATTTCTGTATTGAATGTTTGATTAAATGGTGAAAATCCACGGGGATGGAGATGCTAGAATTTAAAGGTGATGTGAATCTTAAAAAGGAGCAGTTGTATTGAAAGTGACGCCATTTCAGTTAAATGGGGAATGGTTCAATCTTAATTAATGCTTAAAGAATTAACTAATGTACAGTGGAACTGATAAATGAGAATGGAGTAATCTAATAAAGCTCTTCAATTGGTTGTGTGCTTATAGGATACCTAGTCTTAGAAGTAGCAGCCTGGAGTCTGAGAGACGTTAGCTGCAGTTGTATCTATGACTAGGTAATGCCCATAGTGTGGATGTGAGTTACTTATATATTCTGTACTTTTTGTGTTTCTATACGCTACTCCACCCTGTCGGTAAGGGCAACTGACACCCCGGGGATTCTGAGCCCTGGGGGGGGGTGTTTTCCCCAACATTCTGATGGGAGGTTGAATGGCTGACTACCCCCTTTGGCCCCGCTCTCTTCTCTTGGTAGATCTAGTGCTGGTAGGCACAGTGGTTAGTTTTACCCATATATGTGTGTAGAGGGCTGTAATGGCTTGTGGTTATTTCACACACATATATTCTGGATATAGTATCCTATGGACTACTATAGGTGTAACGTGTATAGGCTGTGATGGCTTGAGGATCCTTACTCGGTGTATGGGCTGTAATGGCTTCAGGTATAATACCTGACGTATGATACACGTTATGCAAGCTGTGGTGGCTCCCGGAAACTACCTGGTTACTTTTGGTTGTGAGGATTGTGTGGAGCTTAGCCCAGGTGTCTACGGGCAAGCCTATGTGGTGCACGTGGTGCAGATTGTGGAGCTTGACCCATGTTGATACGGGCAAGCCTTTGGAGAGAGATGCACAGGACGTATGTCGTTGGGGCAAAGCGGCAAACCAGTGGGGAAGTAGTAGCGGGGTACCCTTGACATTCTTTACTATATGCTATATTCTTGTATGTGTTACTTGGTGAGAGTATCCATGGTGAGGTTGGGAACATAGTATACCTGTTTAGGTGACGAGTTAGCTTCACTTGTTGTTCACTGGGCTTTAGCATGATTTCTTTACTTTTTCACGAGAGTCTTGGGGAGGATCCTACTGAGTATACTGTTATACTCACCCTATGTACATATAAACTATTTTTCAGGTCACATGGAGCAGGTTGGAGATCAAGCTGGTTACTACTAGCTTGCGGTTGGAGGAGGAGCTGTTCGGGCTTGTGGTCGCTGTCGTTTTACTTTCTTTTGGGTACTTTTAGTTTCCCCTTTCAGTTGTAGTACTTTTGCATGACATTTCATATATGTACTTGGGTTTCTTTTACATTTCAGTTATGAGTTGGAGTTGGTTGGATTCTATTCTATCTCTCTCTTCTGCATGTGTTCTCTTAGAGGGTAATGCCTCCCATTTGTGTGTGTATTATACCCTCGGTGCTAGTCGCCAACCCGGGGCCTACTGGAGGCGGGACTCGGGGGTCATTATCTCCCTTTTCACATTGCCGGCCCAGGAGGGGTACACTTTGTGGGGAGGGGGTCGTGACAGAGTGGTACCAGAGGTCTGGTTTAGTGATAGGATGGAGTTTGGAGTTAGGCATAGGTGAGGATGCATGGGATGGTAGGGAAACGGTGTCATTCATGTTTAGCAAGTGAGGTAAACACTGGAGACCGGCAGAGACATAGGCGTTCAGGGCCCCCTATGATCTGTTGCACGTACCTTTAAGTTTACGATGGCTACTAAACAAAGTGATACAGGTTGCAGGGTAGAGACCTAGGAAAGGATCATGCATCATTATTCGTTGCGCCTGTGTTTGAATGGTAGACCTTTGGATAGGTAACCTAAAATTAATAAAACAAAATAATTAATTAATTAATGTTGAGTCTTCCATATTCCAGGCTTAGGAGCTCTAACGATTGTTATTTTACAGGTATGGCTCCAGGTCGGCGTCCCCATCAGGTTTGCGCAGAAGGTGCCCAGCAGGCTGTTCCAGCAGATCGCCGCCGGGTAGAGGTTGACGACGATGACACTTGGAGGAAGACACTTTGAGAGTTTCAGCGCCAGAGTCTACAGAAGTACGAGGGCTCCGTTTCAGATGCAGTCACAGAAGACTGGTTGGAGGAGGTCGAGATAGGCTTCAGTTCGATTCGTGCTCGGAAGGAACACTGGGTGTCCTTGGTTGTGACGATGTTGCGTGGAGCAGCGAGACAGTGGTGGTTCTTGTTCCTCGGGGATCGTGAGGAGTCAGCGATCTCATGGGAGGAGTTTCGAGACAGTTTTAGAGTCGATTTTCTTTCATCGACTGCGAAGGCATCCAGTCGCCAGGAGCTTCTTACCCTTCGACAGGGGAGATCCAGTGTTCGGGAGTTTGGAATCTGTTTCAGGAACCTTCTACGATATGCTTCAGACCTGTTACCAGATGATGAGGCCAGGGCGAGGCATTTCGAGGAGGCTTTGCGTCCAGAGATCCAGCGCCAGGTCACCCCATTTATGCTGAAGACATATCTTGAGGTGCTGGCGAGGGCAGAGGTTGTTGAGAGGACTTTGGATAGGACCGGATCGTCACGAGAGGGGAATCGTCATGATTCCTCAAGAAGCAGAGCTGTGGTCCGGGGTTCCCGGTTTTCAGGACAGAAGAGTTTCCGTTCACCTGGGGGTAGGTCCCGGCCCTTCCCATCTCATTTCTCCGGAGGTAGCAACTCTCAGACCTATGCCAAGGGATCAGGCGCTTGTTTTTCTTGTGGTGGACGTGGTCATCAGCAGCGGGAGTGCCCAACTTTTCAGAGCGGTCATCGTGCACCAGGCGCTCCACTCCAGGTTCCTCCGTTGAGGCAGTTCCAGCCGAGGCAACAGCAGCAGGTTTCACCAGCTTTAGATCACCAGAGGGTAGATGGAGCAGGCAGAGGACAGCCCCATGACGCTCCCCGTCCTCAGAGAGCAGAGCGCGGCCGTGGTGGTGGTCGTCATTAGGGTCAGAGAGGCCGTGGAGGTGGTCGTGGTCAGCTTCATGCTCTAGCGTTGCCAGCTCCAGGCGAGCCAGACGTCGTCCGAGGTACCCTTTGCTTGTTTTCTACCTTAGTGTATGCCTTGTTTGATTCAGGAGCGACACACTCCTTTATATCCCCTACCCTTGTCCACGCTTTGGGACTTGAGGTAGAGAGGCTTCCAGTGCCCTTGGCGTTGACTACGCCAGTTGGAGGTCGAGCTAGCTTGTTTGAAGTATGTAGAGACTGTGAGCTAGTGTTGGGGCAGCACCGCTCTTGGGGAGATTTCCTATGTTTACGAATACAACCATATGATGTCATCCTCGGCATGGATTGGTTGTATTCGATGCAGGCTATTGTGGATTGCTACAGGAAGAAGGTCGTTTTCTTTGATGAAGATGGAGAGGAAGTAGTGTTTGTTGGTGAGAGAGATCCTCAGATGAGTCATAGACGAGTTTCATCCTTATCATCCATGATGGCTGGGATGATGCTGAGTTCTTCAGAGGTTCAACAGCTGGCGTTTCCTAGGGTCGTAGAAGAGTACCCTGATGTCTTTCCAGAAGAGGTTGTATCCTTACCCCCTCGACGGAAGATCGAGTTTGGGATCGAGCTACAGCCAGGAGCGTCTCCCATCTCTATGTCTCCATATAGGATGTCCCCTTCTGAGTTACGAGAACTACGTATTCAGCTCGATGGTCTGTTGCAGTGTGGTTTTGTTCAGCCAAGTGTGTCACCGTGGGGTGCACCAGTCTTGTTCGTGAAAAAGGCTGATGGAAGTTTGCGGTTGTGCGTCGATTATCGTCGCTTAAACAAAGTGACAATAAAGAACCGTTATCCTCTCCCGCGGATTGATGACATATTCGATCAACTGAAGGGTGCAAGTTTGTTTTCAAAGATCGACTTGCGGTCAGGATATCATCAGATGCGTGTAAAGGATGAGGATATCCCGAAGACTGCTTTCCGCTGTCGTCATGGGCATTATGAGTTTGTTGTAATGCCATTCGGCGTGACAAATGCTCCAGCTGTTTTCATGGGGTTGATGAATGCTGTGTTCCGTGAATTCTTGGACAAGTTTGTTGTGGTTTTCATTGACGACATCCTTGTGTACTCCACATCTGAAGAAGAGCATGCAGAACATGTAAAAGCTATTTTGGGAGTTCTTCGCCAACATCGGTTGTTTGGGAAGTTGTCCAAGTGTGAGTTCTGGGCTCGAGAAGTTCGTTTCTTGGGACATGTTGTGTCCCAACAGGGAGTAGCTGTGGATCCTTTGAAGATAGAAGCAGTGGTATCTTGGCCAGCCCCCAAGACCGTGTCAGAGGTGCGAAGTTTCCTTGGTCTCGCAGGCTATTATAGGAGGTTTGTGGCTAATTTCTCCCGAGTTGCGACTCCTCTGACAGCTTTGACCAGGAAGGATCAAGCGTTCATATGGACTGATCAGTTTCAGACAGCTTTCGAGTATCTAAAGGAGAAGTTGGTAAGTGCTCCAGTCCTTTGTCTTCGAACGGAGGGAGTCCAGTTTGATGTTTTCTGTGATGCTTCACATCTGGGGCTAGGCTGTGTTCTCATGCAACAGAGGTCAGTTGTTTCTTATGGGTCTCGGCAGTTGCGTCCCCATGAACGCAACTATGCCACCCATGATCTTGAGTTGGCAGCCGTGGTGTTTGCGCTGAAGTTGTGGAGACATTACCTCATTGGAGAGTGCTTTGTGGTTTTCACCGATCATAAGAGTTTGAGGTATGTTTTCTCTCAGCGGGATTTGAACTTGCGGCAGCGTCGGTGGATGGAGTTCTTGCAGGAATACGACTTCGAAATATCGTATACACCTGGGAAGGGAAATGTTGTTGCTGATGCACTGAGCCGAAAGTCACGTAATGATGTTGTGCGTGAATCTGGTGATTCCTGGAGAGGGATGGAAGAGCTAGCAGCTTTGCATCTTGATATGGGAGAAGTTAGAGGAAGAGGTTGTCTTTTCCAGATGACGGTGCAGTCATCCCTGATGCAAAAGGTGGAAGAGTCTCATTTGGGTGATCTAGAGGTGGAAGTTTTGAGAGACAGAGTTGTTTGTGGGGAGGCCCCTGATGGTTGGTCAGAGGATGAACAACACCGAGTGTTGTATCATGACAGGCTTTTTGTTCCCCTGGCGATGCGCGAGACGGTTCTCCGAGAGTTCCATAGCTCGCCCTTAGCTGTACATCCTGGTGTGACGAAGATGTATCAATCCTTGAGGAGTCAGTTTTGGTGGCCTGGGCTGAAGTGTTCAGTTGCAGAATGTGTGTCTCGATGTTTAGTCTGCCAGAAGGTGAAGGCCGAACACCGTGTTCCTGGTGGTCTTCTCCAGCACTTAGAGATTCCTCAGTGGAAGTGGGAGGACATCTCAATGGACTTTGTTACAGGTTTACCTCGAGCTCCGGGAGGACATGATGCTATATGGGTGGTAGTGGATCGTTTAACTAAATCGGCCCACTTCATAGCAATCAAGGAGTCGAGCTCAGTGGAGGTTTTGTCGAGGCAGTATCTGGAGGAAGTGGTGAGGCTTCACGGAGTTCCTAAGACGATCATTTCTGATCAAGACCCTCGTTTTACCTCGAGGGTGTGGAGAGGTCTCCAGCATGCTTTTGGCTCTCAACTATGCCTTAGCACTGCTTTTCATCCTCAAACGGATGGTCAGACAGAGCGAACCATCCAAACTCTTGAAGACATGTTGCGCTCTTGTGTTCTTGATTTTGGAGGTTCATGGGTGAAGCACTTACCTTTGGTAGAGTTCGCTTACAATAATAGTTTTCACTCTACCATCGGCATGGCGCCGTTCGAAGCCTTGTATGGCCGGCCATGCCGTTCTCCGTTGTGCTGGACTGGAGTCGGAGAGTCAGCAATTCTCGGACCAGAACTAGTGCAGAATACGACGGAGATGGTTCAAGTGATTCGTGAGAGGATGAAGACAGCACAAGATCGTCAGAAATCTTATGCGGATCAAAGAAGGAGACCCTTAGAGTTTAATGTTGGGGATCTTGTGTTTCTGAAGGTGACTCCCCGTCGTGGGCAGCGAAGGTTTGGTCGCGGAAGTAAGCTTTCTCCCCGTTTTGTTGGGCCTTTCGAGGTGTTAGCTCGTGTTGGAGCTGTGGCATATCGAGTAGCACTTCCCCCTCGGATGAGTCGGATACATGATGTTTTTCATGTATCGCAGCTCCGTCATTATCTTCATGATGAATCTCATGTTATCGATTGGGGAGAGATCGATATTGATGATGATGCAACCTTCGAGGAGCGACCAGTGGAGATCCAAGACCACAAGGAGAAGGTGTTGCGTGGGCGTTCTATTCCTTTAGTTCGTGTCTTGTGGCGACACGGTGGCATGGAGGAGAGTACCTGGGAGCGTGAGTCACAGATACGTGCTCAGTACCCAGAGTTGTTTAATGTTTAACTCCTTTCATGTAATGATGTTTTCTCTGTGGTTGGACCTTTCATGTTTTATTTATGTACCTTTGATGTGATGTTGTGAATGAATTGTTTGGGTATGGATTGTTTGTTCCCGGATGTCATAGTTTTGTTCCAGCTTTCGAACAACTCATGGTGGGTTTCCCCTGAGAGGTATCTTATGGGGTGGTTGTTCGGACCCCTCTTTTCTTCTGGGTTGGTTTTTAATTCTCGAGGACGAGACTGTTTTGAGAGGTATCTAATTTAATGGCCCGGACCTCTCTGGTCCATTACTTTGTGAAATGTTGGTGTTGGAGGTGTTCCGGGAGGTCAAGGGGACTTATCCCCAACACTTTGCCAATTTTCTAGTTCTGTGAACAGTGTTTCCAGTTTTATGAACAGTAACAGATCAGTGAGACAGATCAGTTTCACGGATCGGTGAGACAGATCAGTTTCACAGATCAGTGAGACAGATCAGTTTCACAGATCGGTGAGACAGATCGGTGAGACAGATCGGTGAGACAGATCGGTGAGACAGATCGGTGAGACAGATCGGTGAGACAGATCGGTGAGGCAGATCGGTGAGCCAGATCGGTGAGCCAGATCGGTGAGCCAGATCGGTGAGACAGATCGGTGAGACAAATCGGTGAGACAGATCGGTGAGACAGATCGGTGTGACAGATCAGTTTCAAAGATCAGTTTCACAGATCGGTGTGACTGATCAGTTTCACAGATCAGTTTCACAGATCGGTGAGACAGATCGGTGAGACCGATCGGTGTGACAGATCAGTTTCACAGATCAGTTTCACAGATTGGTGTGACAGATCAGTTTCACAGATCAGTTTCATGTACAGTAACGGTGGGTGAACAGTGTTTCCAGACTCCTACAGTTTTGCCCATTTTGACGTTTCCTTTGACGTAAAATACATTTAAAGCATTATTTTAAGGGCTCAGAAGGCCGTTTCAAATGCCATAAATCCTAATATTCATTATTCCTAAGGCTTGGAATGTTTTACTTGGTCAAACCGCGTGGGTTAATGCGATCCGTTTTTAATGGAGAATTAACCGGATCTTAAACCGTCACCTCGTTAAATCTTAAAAAGGGACGAGATATCATTCTCCCTTGTTCCTTCCCTTTTGTTCTTAACTAAGAGGCGCTAGAACCTTTCAATCCTTTCCTTAGGAGTTGCACAAACAACCCTTACTCCTAGGATCAGTCCCGCTCTGTTGGATGCAACCAAGCTGTGTCGATCATTCTTCCACATAAGTTGTCGCGAGGGGAGGATCGTGACCTGCTGTGTGGATAAAGGACATCAAGAACTCTTCGAGGTATGGGATTCATGGCTTCTCTAATTATATATGTGCAATCGTAGAATTAGCATGATTTATTCCTTTGGATCACAATGAAATTGACCTAATTAAATACTTGAACCAGATTAAAAGAATTGGTTGATCGCATGCTGTTGCTTTATACCGTGATAACGGTTTGCCTCATGTTTTCCTAGATATAGTGATATCTATGTTTTCTTTGATTTATTGTTCGTTCATGATTGAAATTGATAATGAATGTAAATCCGGAATTAATTGTTGATTAATTGGCTAAAGATAAAGAGGCATGTAAATTAATCTGGTTGTTGTCGTTGTTGTAGTTGTTCTAATTTGAGGATAATCAAATTAGGGAAGTAAGCATGGTTATTTGATTGTGATAGCTTACTGATTAGGTATCCATGATTGGAACCTACGAATAACAAATCTGTTAATTCAATATGGTTTAAGGAACATATTATGTGGGAATTTCAAAAAGGGTTCTGAGTTACCCTCTTGTTTGTTAAAGGGCCGAGAGCCCATTTTGTGATGTTTGTTTTCCTGCTGCTTGTGCTGTGATGTGAGCCTGGATGGTTGTTGTGATATGTGGAGGCATGGAGGCCTTATAGTTGTGGCATCGGATGATGCCTAGTGTGGCAAGATGCATCGGTTTATGCATATGGGTGTCAGGGAGGACACCAGGGGTGATGGAATGGGACGGATGTGGTTGCTGGTTGCTTGTGGTTTTCTTGAATGTTAATCTGCTTTGCTTTTCCCCACTGCTCAAGGCAGCTGGTCTTGCTTACCCTCATTCTGAAGGAGGCGAAGACACGCGGGGTATGCCACGTGCTTTCCGTGTTTAGCCTCTCGATGGAGGATGGGTCTATGCTCTTTCTATAGGCGGGAAAGACTCGACGGGTAGTATATCTACTCACCGTGTTGAGCCTCCTTTGTGTTTAGAAGCATAGGATGTTTTTCTAGAATGCCTGGGAATGTGGAAAAGTATTTCTGTATTGAATGTTTGATTAAATGGTGAAAATCCACGGGGATGGAGATGCTAGAATTTAAAGGTGATGTGAATCATAAAAAGGAGCAGTTGTATTGAAAGTGACGCCATTTCAGTTAAATGGGGAATGGTTCAATCTTAATTAATGCTTAAAGAATTAACTAATGTACAGTGGAACTGATAAATGAGAATGGAGTAATCTAATAAAGCTCTTCAATTGGTTGTGTGCTTATAGGATACCTAGTCTTAGAAGTAGCAGCCTGGAGTCTGAGAGACGTTAGCTGCAGTTGTATCTATGACTAGGTAATGCCCATAGTGTGGATGTGAGTTACTTATATATTCTGTACTTTTTGTGTTTCTATACGCTACTCCACCCTGTCGGTAAGGGCAACTGACACCCCGGGGATTCTGAGCCCTGGGGGGGGGGTGTTTTCCCCAACATTATGATGGGAGGTTGAATGGCTGACTACCCCCTTTGGCCCCGCTCTCTTCTCTTGGTAGATCTAGTGCTGGTAGGCACAGTGGTTAGTTTTACCCATATATGTGTGTAGAGGGCTGTAATGGCTTGTGGTTATTTCACACACATATATTCTGGATATAGTATCCTATGGACTACTATAGGTGTAACGTGTATAGGCTGTGATGGCTTGAGGATCCTTACTCGGTGTATGGGCTGTAATGGCTTCAGGTATAATACCCGACGTATGATACACGATATGCGAGCTGTGGTGGCTCCCGGAAACTACCTGGTTACTTTTGGTTGTGAGGATTGTGTGGAGCTTAGCCCAGGTGTCTGCGGGCAAGCCTATGTGGTGCACGTGGTGCAGATTGTGGAGCTTGACCCATGTTGATACGGGCAAGCCTTTGGAGAGAGATGCACAGGACGTATGTCGTTGGGGCAAAGCAGCAAACCAGTGGGGAAGTAGTAGCGGGGTACCCTTGACATTCTTTACTATATGCTATATTCTTGTATGTGTTACTTGGTGAGAGTAGCCATGGTGAGGTTGGGAACATAGTATACCTGTTTAGGTGACGAGTTTGTTTCACTTGTTGTTCACTGGGCTTTAGCATGCTTTCTTTACTTTTGCACAAGAGTCTTGGGGAGGATCCTACTGAGTATACTGTTATACTCACCCTATGTACATATAAACTGTTTTTCAGGTCACTTGGAGCAGGTTGGAGATCAAGCTGGTTACTACTAGCTTGCGGTTGGAGGAGGAGCTGTTCGGGCTTGTTGTCGCTGTCGTTTTACTTTCTTTTGGGTACTTTTAGTTTCCCCTTTCAGTTGTAGTACTTTTGCATGACATTTCATATATGTACTTGGGTTTCTTTTACATTTCAGTTATGAGTTGGAGTTGGTTGGATTCTATTCTATCTCTCTCTTCTGCATGTGTTCTCTTAGAGGGTAATGCCTCCCATTTGTGTGTGTATTATACCCTCGGTGCTAGTCGCCAACCCGGGGCCTACTGGAGGCGGTACTCGGGGGTCATTATCTCCCTTTTCACATTGCCGGCCCAGGAGGGGTACACTTTGTGGGGAGGGGGTCGTGACATAATACCTTTAGAAAATATAATGGGTATGCCAATGGTTTTCCAAATACTACTAATGAGGTTTTTAACACCCCGAGCTTCCACGGTACGCTTCTCTTTGAATAATATAGTAGCGTGTGTTTTACACAACTTTGACTTCTAACACACACCACGACCAATCAATTTAGACTTTATGAATAGTAATACCCACTTTTTGAATATATATAAAATTTATCTCTCAAAATGGACTTCTTTTTTGGTTTCATAAAATCAAAATTATCCTAGGGTGAAATTTTGGTACTTTTCGGATTACTTTCATATTTTGATGAATAGTGAAAATTACAAAATTTTAATTAAAAACAAAATTTTCAATCAAAATAATTAATAGTGATAAATTATGAATTTGAGTGGTTTTAATTTATATTTAGAATATATTTTTACCATTTAATACAATGTTGGTCATTGAACATAATTTCACATTTAAAACGTACATAAAGAAGTGTCAATATTTTGATAGTTATTATTTCTTAAAAGCATGCTTTTTGTTTTAACAACGGGAATTAATTTTAAATTAATAAATTATACTTTTATGTTTTTTATTTTTTAAAATAGACTTAATAATTTAATTTTTAATATCAAAATTATCTTTGAGTAAATTTTTGTTCTTTTTCTATAAACTTTCAATTTTTGATGAATAGTGAAAAACACTGAGTTACTGTTTAAAATTGGCATTTTATTTAAATAATTTTTTATATTATTTAAATTTATTAAGGACAAAATAGATACATAACACCTATATAAAATCAATGTAAATAATTTGAGGCAGTTTATAATAATTTTAGATATATAAAAATTTTATTGAACTTTTTCACCGTCTTTTACCCACTTCCTAGGAGAATTTGTAACTTCACATAAAACCTAATTTTTCCGCTTCTATGAGTGGAATTTCAAAACTCCATGAGACAAGGTTAATATCAAGTAGTAAAATGTGGTTCAATAAGATAAAAATACTTTTTGGTGAATAATAACTTTTTACTTTTATTTATCACGGTAAAAAGTAAATAGGGTAATTAAGGGTAAAAATGATATTATTATTAACCTAACAAATGTCCTAATTCTATTGGATAATTTCAATTCGACCAAAAAAACCTTAGGAATAAAATATTAACCTTTAGGTCCAGTTGGATTAGATTAGGACATTTATAATAATTTAATTCAAAGAAGAGTTAAAAGAGTTAAAATCAATGTTTAATAAATAAAACATTATTAATATAGGGTTATACATAAGATAAATTCAATTATAAATATTAATTAGAAAGATAAAAGGATTTTATATATAATGGTATTTTAATTATAATTTTTAGACATTATATACTAAAATTTATTTATGACACAATGATGATGCAGTAATTATCTTAGTATTTAAATAATCAAATAAATGGTTATATAAATATTAAATTAAAAATAATTTCAATGTTTTTCTGAAATCCACGAATTTTCTAGGTGACTATGACATGTTAGGAATGATTCCATTTATCCTTTTTGAAGTAATAAACTTGTTATGACTTTCACAAAAAAAAATTCCAAATAGTGTCAAAATTGACATAAAAGTGTTTTTAAGAAAAATATAATATTATTAATCGATATTAAATTCATAAAAATATATGGTTCGACAAAATGACTTGTATAATGATAGTAGTATCATTAATGGACCACTTTTGGGTCTCTTGGAGGTATATATTAAGTTTATTAACTATATAATATAAAAATACAAAGTGACATGGTATGTGTCAAACTAATTAACCAAGAGTTAAAAATAAAAGATAAGGTCAATATAATGACTCCAAACTATCTAAAATCTATTTATTGTAAGGATTTAGACCCAACCCCACCTTATTCTTTGAATAATAAACTTTTTAGACCTTACAAACCGAATATGAATTTATTATAAATTAATACTTGATGTTTTTCCTAAAGATCACCTCCTCCCCCTTATAAAAGGACACCACTTATAATCAATTAATCACACCTCTAAAGCCTTTTTTTCATCCAAACTCTGCCCAATTAATCTCCCTAAATACTTATACTCAACCTAGAAGCATCACCATAGGCATAAGGCACTTCAAAATTCCTTTTTGCTTCAATCTGAAGGGAGTTACCCCAATTAAAGGTAAAAATTTCTCTTAGCTTCATTTCTTTTATTTTACATCTGCAACCCCTAAACTCATCTCATTATTTTATATTGTAACAAACACAGTATCCTAAATATACTAGGATATTTTTATGAGAAGTATTCGAACTACACTTACAAAAACCACCATCTAATGGGTGAAGAACATAATGTTTCTATGGATGGAAACCAAACGCCTCACGAAACGATGATTGTTCAATTATCTCCTACCACCTCTCATGGTGGCCATTATGTTGGTACTATAATTAAACATGATATTAATGATATTTATTATATATATAATCTTATTTAATTCCATTTTATGTCATGCAATTATTCTTTTCGTGTTGTATATATATGCGATAATTTCATTTGAGGATGTGCGGCCTACCGCCCCTCAAAGTTATATGACTCGTTTATACCATACATGGAACATATAAATGATGGTAGTAATGAAAATAAGTAACACATATAAGATATTATATTACAATTCAATAATAATATAACTATGTATTATTTTGTTTTGAGTCCTTTTAAAATGAAAAATGAAATGGAAGTAGCGTTCGTGCGTACGTATAGACTACCGTCTCCACTAACGCGATGAGATTCATTCCCCCATCATATCCATTCAAGTATAATTCTCATTATATGATTAAAAATAATTTTTAAGGACTTGATATCATTCTGGATATGTATAAGATACAACCTATCCATAAAAACATGGGTTATGTAACAAAACATATAAAATAAAACGAGTAAGTTAACACCCGGAACGACGATAATACTAAGATATCATTAACAAAGAAATGTTAAAAGATCATATATGATATCATATTAATGTATATTATTCATTTATAAGTTAATAAAAATAATTTAAAAATTATACATGATATTACGCTACCCTCGACAATGGAAAAGTACAATGTATGGGGTTTTCATCACACTCATTTTTCCCATGAGATTCATGCCATATTGCCACTATTACATTTTATGTAGTGTATGTACTTCCCATAATTGTATTCTTTATGTAATACACTTTAATTTATGTGTATTTACATATTAATTGTATGATTCATCTTTCATGGGGTGTTTGTTTCGTAAGTTACCAAAATGGTATGTGTTAATTTCACAATCTCTTTATTATCCAAGGTTGTTTTTTCGAAAGTATATAATAGGACATATTTATTATCCATGTCCATGTTTTATGAAAGAGTTTTCAAAGGGATTATTTTATAGGAATTTTTACTAAAACATAATTTCAAATGTTTTAAATATTTATTATTTTAAATCATTCTCATTAAAGTTTGTGTCTTCAATATGGTTTTTAAGGATTTATTTATATGGAATTAAATGTTTTTAAAATGTTAATTCCATTCAAAATTTTCAATGTGGTATGGGACACTTTGATTCAAAAATTTCATTAAATGAATTATTTTCCAAATTGTGTGACTTTTAAATGTTTTCAAGAAAAATATGTATTTCTCTCAAAGAGTTTTACAAATCATTTTTAGTAATGTAAAAATCTTTTAGTGGATTTTAAACTTGTTTTGAAGTTGATTTATCATGATACAAATCTTACATATTGTGTTTAAGGTTTTGTGATATGATTGATAGTGGATGTGTTATTTTTATACGATTCGTGGTTTATGGTTAAAGTATTGACATTTTGTAAACTAGTTCTTATATGAATGTTTATGTTAATTTTCATCCTTTTCATATGAGGAATGTATTGGACATATTAAGTGATGGGTGGAGCCCACCATAGCTCCTCAATGCATCGGTAGGTATCATGAGACAACTAGATGTGAAATTGGCTGAGGCCCTTTCCCATTTTGATATATGGTTTTGGATGAGGCCTTAATCATTTTTCGACGTCTTGGTCGAGGCCTTGAAAAAATGTTTTAGAATGTCTGGGATTATACATTCCCTCAATATGGAAATAATATTGATGGTTCATGTGGTTAATTGACTATTAGAATACCGATGATTATGTTTTATTATGGTTTTATTTAATCAACTCATATTGTTTCCATAAAATTATTCATCTTTATTATTGGTAAAGGAATGTGGTTTCAATTATTCTCCATGCTTAATATTTATGTCATTTTCCGCATTATTTCTTACCTTTACTGAGCATTTGAGCTCACCCCTTTCTATGTTGTATTTTTTCCAGGATTCCATGAAGTGTATTATGATTGATATGTAGGGTTAAGCTAAAGGGAATAATGGTGCTCTCAAAGAACTATTTATGATGTGTTTTATCATTGAAATTGTAATCTAATGTTAATGTATGAAATCTATTTTCCAAGACTGTAAAACCGATCGGACCTTCGGGACTTGATTCCTTGTAATCATGCCAATGTATTAAAATTATCCTCCAACATTGGGTAACTGGGTTCGGGGCGTTACAGTTGGTATTAGAGGAAGTTTATCAATAACCTTGGAAGCTATATTTAGATAAACTCTAATTTGAGCACATAGCCCTAAGATAGAATATGAGGATTAGTAGGGAAGAACTTCCTAAAATTTGTATCTTTTAGAGATTTTGTGAGTTTTCTGAGCAATACATCCCTATCTGGATACATGATGGTAGTGGTGGGTCTGGCACTATAAGGCCCCAACCTTAAACATTACTTAATCTCAAGTTATTACAATATTACACATTGAAGATCTTTTCATGTTTAGAGTTTATAGAATTAGATCATAAAACATACATTACATCCCACATTTAAACAAAGTGGTTGCAATAAAAGATAGTATTCATTTTTTCCCATCACAAAACCATATTTAAAATAAAACATGGATTCATTCTTGACAATTCCTTGACACTATCATGGTATCATGTACCTTTCCCTTGACCTGTGAAAAACATTTCAAAAACATGGGATGAGCATAAAAAGATCAGTAAGGGATATAAAAATATGGAAAGGAAACATGAGTACATGTATACACAAGAATAAATGAATTCATAAATTACTCATAAAACATATGCACTCTAACATACATCATAAAATCATGAATAAATCATAGAAATCATAAGACATAAAGTCAACATGAGTAATTTATAACATTCTTACGTAGGGAGTAACCCTCTTGGTTACATTTGGAATACCCATGACAGTATATTCCCTAAATCTCTTCGGAGAAACATAACTTTTAACTCCTTCGCATTATGAAATGCATTGGAGAGCTATATCAGGCTCACCCACCCTTAGTTTATCACGGAACCACCCGTCTTCATAAAAATTCCCAAGAACCATAACATAATCGTATCACATAAAACATGCATAAAGAAAACATAACACTTCCACATTTCAATCAAAAGATACAAATACAACACATTGATATAAAAAAAACCTTATAAAAACCATTTTCAATACCAAAATAAAAGAAAAGTAAAACATGGTAATTATTTTTCTTTTTTTAAAAAAATTATTGCTTGTAGAGGAATATGAAACTCAAATAATGGTCACAGCGGCGGAGAAGTTGTTGTCACCGCATACGTCTGACAAAAACATTCGCTTTTGTCATTTAGTAAAATGCTTCATATAAAAAAAATTCTTTTTGTATAAATGTAAAAGTCAGAGGGGTTTATACACCGTATAAAAGAAGGATGTGTATAAAACAAAATATGCCTCAATGAAAGGAGATTGAGACGAAGTCCCATACCTCGTGTCCGACTTGACTCGATCATTCTTTAACCTCCTGAATAATAATATTGAGTTAATTTATATATTCTTAAGAACCATTTTCATGTTCTTTATTCCTTTTATATCACTTATTACCATGTCATGAACACTATGTAATTATTTATGTTAATAACTGTCATTTTAACGATCATTGGTACTTGAGTAAAAAATAAACTCTTTATAATTACAAGTTGTTCTTGTATCCATTATATCCAGAGTTATACTCATGATGTAGATATCATATATATCATATATATCAAGTATATAAATGCATTTATAATATTACATAACGTTTAGAGTTAAGAAATGAAATGCACCGTTCATGGAGAAGGTAAGCCGTACGTACGCATGAACGCTACTTTCATTTCTATTTTCTATTTTATTGAATTGAATCATAATGATATAAAGGTATATTATAATTCCAATTTAATATATTATATAATATAATTAATTAAATCCTTTATACATCCCACATATGGTATTAACGAATCAAATCACTTTGAGGGGGCGGTAGTCCGCACTTCCTAAAATGAAGATATCGCGTTTACCCATAATGGAAACCATAAAGGTATTCCATAACTGAAAAATACAAAAGCTTAAGTAAAACATAAAAATATTATATACCATATATAAATATAGTAACATCTTAGTGGCCACCTTTGAAGGTGTTAAGATAATGTTGAACAATCATCGTTTCGTGAGGCAGAAATTCGCCATCCATGGAAACAGTATGTTCTTTAACCATTATATGTAGGTGTGTGTAAGTGTAGCTCGAATACATCATATAAAAACATCCTAGTATAGTGAAGATACTGATGTTGTTACAAAATAAAGGAATAAAAATATATTAGAGGGTTGGAGAAGCAAAATATAACATAAGAACACAAGAGAATACAGTACCTTTAAAACGAGTAACTCTTTTTGATTTGAGCTCAAAGGATTCCTTGGGAAGACTTTTGCCCAAAGTGAGGCTTCAAGAAGTAATAGAGGGATGTGGAGAGACAAAATGAATAGGGTTTGGTTGAGCCAAAGGCTTTGGAAGTGTGGTTAAGGTAGTAGAGGTGGGGGCCTTTTATAAGAGGAGAGGAGGGGCCATCTTGGAAAGTTACAAAAGGATACTTTATTATAAAATGTTTTCGGATTTAAAAGGTCCCAATATTATATATTTCAATGATAAGGTGATAATATTCTTAAATCCATCCATATAATAGGTTTTTGAAATGTGTAGGTCATAGATTTTACATTATCATTTCATTTTATTTAAATCATTAAATAATGAGGTCATCGCTGCATTATCATGGGGTCATAAATAATTTAATTTATTTAATGTCTAAAAATTATAAAAAAATACAATGATTTTGGAAATCTTTTAGCTTTATAATGAATGTTTATAGTAAAAAATATAACTTCCATAACCCAATTTAAAAATTGGTTTAGTAAAAAAACGCATGTTTGTGTCATTTTTACTTTTACATTAAATAAAAAGCATTAATGTCTTTATCTTACCCAAGTGGCACCATGGGGTCCCATAAATCGACCCATGGGTTGTATTTGTCTACCATGACACATAAAATAAGGGTAGGACATGTGTGTAGTTATTTTAATTTTATTATAATATCATTTTTTTCCTTCAATTGCACTAATTACCTCTAATCGCGATTAAAAACTTAAAAGTTACTATTCACCAAAAAATTATTTTAATCCCATTGAACCACATTTTACTTCTTAATGACAACCATGTATGTCAGATTTTTGAAATTCAAAACACATAGGTGGTAAAATTTCATTTAAATGGAATAATCAGTTTTTAAGTATAACTTAGTGGCTTCACTATTCATCAAAAATTGAAGTTTTTCAGAAAAATACCAAAACATCACCCTAAGATATATTTGATATTCCGAATTCAAAAATGATTTATATTTTCAAAAATTCAAAACATATAAGTTACATTAATTAATTTAATAATTAATTTCCGCTGTCAGAGTAAATAGCGTGTTTTTATGAAACAATAACTATCAAAAGATTGACACTAGTTTAAGTCCAATTTCAAAGTGAAATTAATTCCAACAACCACTATTGGATTAAATGGTAAAAATATATTCTAATTTAACTTTAAAACCAAATTCAAAATATAATCTAATCATATAAATAAATTAGATTAAAAATAGGTTTTGAATTAAAATACAACATTTTTCACTATTCATTAAAAAATGAACTTTATCAGAAAAATACCAAAAATTTATCCAAAGTAAATTTCAATGTCCAAATCATAGGGAAAAAGTTTATTTTGACAAATATAGCTTATAAAATTGTCAAAATATATATTTAAAAATGGTTTTCCATCAAAAGGTAGTAAACCAATCTTTTAAAAATAGTAGTGTATTACATGCTTAAGATTGGATTTATTCTCTTTTTAAGCCTCTAAAACACTATCTAATTCATTAGTAGACATAGATAAGAATATCTATTATTCATTACTTACTTGGGATATTACATCCTTCCCCCTTTAGAAAATTGTGTCCCTACAATTTATTTACATATCGAATAAGTGGGGGTATTTAGCCGTCATTTCATTTTCAGATTCCCATGTTGCCTCTTCAACCATGTGGTTTTTCCACAAAACCTTTACCTTATTAATCTCCTTATTCCATAACACTTGCTCCCTGTGGTCAAGAATCTGGACTAGTTGTTCCTCATATGATAGGATCTCTTCCAGCTGAACTGCCTCTGGACTCAAAACATGAGATGGATCTCGCAAATACTTTCTCAACATCGAAACATGAAAAACATTGTGTACCTGAGATAAAATCAGAGGTAAAGCCCCTTGGTATGCAACTGATACAACTCTCTCCAGAATTTCATATGGTCCAATGAACCTTGGACTCAGCTTTCCTTTCTTACCAAATCACATCACACTTTTCCATGGTGATACTTTGAGAAAAACATGATCACCTACCTCAAAAGAGAGATCCTTCCTTCTGTTGTCCGCATAACTCTTTTGCCTGCTCTGAGCTGTTCTCATGTGTTTCTGTATCAACTGAACTTTTTTTGAAAATTCTTCTACCAATTATGGTCCCATCATCTTCCTTTCACCCACTTCATCCCAAAAATCTAGAGTTCGACACCGCTTCCCATATAACGCCTCAAATGGTGCCATCTGTATACTGGAATGAAAAATATTATTATATGAAAACTCAACCAAAGAAATATGTTGGTCCCAACATCCCTGATAATCCATTGAACAAGCACATAGAATATCTTCCAATGTCTGAATTGTTCGTTCAGACTGCCCATCTGATTGAGGATGAAAAGTTGTACTAAAATTTAATTTAGTACCCAACGACTTCTGAAGGCCTTTCCAATAGTTAGAAGTAAACCTGGGATCACGATCAGATACAATTGAGAGAGGAACCCCATGTAACCTGACTATCTCTTTAAGATACAAACGAGAAAGTTGATCTTGGGAAAATGTATCTCGTATAGCAAGGAAATGAGAAGATTTAGTCAAACGATCAACAATAACCCAGATTGCATTATTACCTCCAGATTTCTTCGGCAATCCCACAAATAAGTCCATGGATATATTTTCCCATTTCCGCTCTGGCACTAGTAAAGGCTGAAGCATCCCTTTTGGTAACTGTCGCTCTACTTTAACCTACTGACAAGTCAAACACATCACAGTAAAATCAGCAATATCTCTTTTCATTCCATCCCACCAGTAATACTCTCGAAGATCTCTATACATCTTAGTAATTCCAAGATGAACTGAAAATGGAGAACAATGAGCTTCACATAACAACTCTCTCTTAAATTGTGAATCACAAGGCACAAACAATATCTTACCAAATCTCAAAACACAATCATTATAAATGTTGAATTCGGGCAACTTACCCTTCTGAACCAGATCTACCTTTTTCTGCAACTCACAGTCTTGCTTCTGTGCTTGCTTGATTCTGTCCGATAGAATATTCCACTGACACCTGAAACAAAAAAGAAGAACATCCTTCACCAAAAACTTCTATGCCAATGTTCATCAAATCCTTATCCAAAGGATCATGTTCCAAATGCAAAATTTCTAATGAAGCATTACTTTTTCGACTCAAAGCATTAGCCTCTTTATTTTCTTTTCTCGGATGGTAATGAATTGTACAATTATAATCCTTTATTAAATCCACCCATCTCCTATATCTCGTGTTCAATTCTTTCCGAGTGAATATATACTTTAAACTTTTTTGATCAGTATATATTTCACACTTTACTCCATATGAATGATTCCTCCAAATTTTTAAAGCGAAAACAATAGCAGCTAATTCCAAATCATGTGTAGAATAATTTTACCTCATGAGTTTTCAACTGACGAGAAGCATAAGCAATTACCTGATCATTCTACATAAGCACACAACCATGTCCTTTAAATGAAGCATCGCTATAGATAACAAACCCCCCATTCCTGGAAGGTAGTGCCAAAATTGGAGCATTCACCAATCTTCTTTTCAACTCCTGAAAACAATCATCACATTCTTTTTTCAAGATAAACTTAACACCTTTCAGAGTTAGCTTAGTCATTGGACTAGATAACTGTGAAAACATTCTAACAAACATTCGGTAACAGCCTGCCAAACCATGGAAACTACGAATCTCAATTACATTTGTGGTTCTTGTCCATTCCTCCACAACCTTTGTTTTTGTAGGATCAATAGTTATCCCATCTTTAGAAACAATGTGACCAAGGAAAGAAATTTGTTGCTACCAAAACTCACACTTGGTGAATTTTCCATAAAATTTCTTTTCAGTCAAGGTTTGAAAAATAACCCTTAAATTTCTTTCATGCTCTTATTTACTTTTAGAAAACACCAAAATATCATCAATGAAAACAAGCACAAACTTATCTAAGAAGTCATGGAAAATTCTATTCATTATGTCCATGAATACAAGAAATGCATTGGTTAGCCCAAAAGGCATTAATAAAAATTCATAATGGCCATATCATATACGGAATGCAGTCTTCAGAACATCTGCTTCTGTTACCTTCAGCTGATGGTACCCCGATCTCAGGACAATCTTTGAAAAATACTGAGCTCCCTGGAGCTGATCAAACAAATCATCGATATGAGGCAAAGGATATTTGTACTTAATAGTGATGTTATTCAAGGCTCTACAGTCAATGAAAAGTCTCATTGAACCATCTTTCTTTTTAACAAATAAAACAGGGGCACCCCATGGTGATGTTCTAGGTCGAATGAAACCTTTCTCTAATAAATCATGCAATTGCTCCTTCAACTCTAAAAGTTCAATTTGAGCCATTCGATAAGGGGGTTTAGAAATTTTCTTAGCATCAAAAACTAAGTCAATAGTAAACTCAACATCCCGATCTGGTATTATTCTAGGCAACTCATCAGGAGAAAAATCAGGATACTCATTTACCACTGGCACATCATTAATCTGAACAGTTCCCTTGTTTTCAATAATGTGTGCAAGGTAACATTCATTTCCATCTTTTACATGTTTCTCAGCCTCTTGATATGTTATCAACAGTAAGGGTTCATTCTTGTATACAAAATGAAAGTCTTTCTGAAAAGAAACTTTTTGATCTCTACAGTCAATCTTAGCATGGTAAATAGAAAGCCAATTCATACCCAGGATAACATCAAACTCTACCAGAGGTAAAACAATTAGGTTTTCAAGTAGGTTCTTTCCACGGATAAGAATAGGAAGATTCTTATAAATTCTTTTTGCATCCAAATTTCCCCTTGTTGTTTTTACCACAAGTTCAAGAGTCATTTCTTGATATGGTATTCCCATTTTACTAGAAAAAGTTTCATATATGAAAGAATGTGTAGACCCCGAATCAAAGAACACACTGGCATAATATGAAAAAACAAACAAAGTACCTGATACAACTTCATTTGATGGCCCGAAATCTGCTAATGTAGTTTCAATGGATTTCGCCACCCATTTCTGCTTATAGTCTAACTGCTTCCCATCACCCGAGCTCTTTGTCGGACACTCGTTTGCATAGTGACCCATCTCATTGCACTTAAATCATTTCAGTAACTGTAAATACAATTTGGTCTTACCAAAAACTTGATCTTTTTCAGTACAATCATGAGCCTTATGTCCCATCTTACCACATCAGTAGCACTTTCTAGAATTCAGAATACATTCCCCAGGATGTCTTTTCCCACATTTATCACAAACTGGAATCTTAGTTTTCTTACCATAAGACTTTTTTGAAGAATTCTTTCCTTTATCCTTCTACCTCGGTCTCTTCTTCTATTGGATGTTATAGAACACTTGATCATAGGAAAACTCTATTTCCCCCTTCTCAGCACATCGAACAAGCTTTTCATAACTTTATAACTCACGAAAAGCTAATGCCCTTCGATATTTTGGCTTTAATCCTAAGTAAAAAACGATTGATTTTACTATCAAGGTCTCGGATAAAATTTGGAGCATACCTTTCCAATCGAGTGAATCTTTATTCATAGGCATCCACTGAGTCTTCCTCTTTCCTCAATTCCAGGAATTTTTTTTCCATCCTAATTTGAACAGCCTTAGAAAAATACTTCTCAAGAAACATACCTTTGAATTCATCCCAATCGAGATCATCAATCTAATCAGCGTCCCTGATATTTTTAACCGTCGACCACCACTGATCTGCCTCACCCTCCAAACGGTTAATAGAAAGACTAAACTTTTGATTGTCTGAACACCCCATGACATCGAAAATCTTCTCCAGTGATATAATCCACCCTTCATCTAGCACAAGGTCAGATGATCCTCTGAATGATGGGGGATGATGCCTCATGAAATGTTCAACCACTGACATGTTCCTCTGTGGTTGATCTGGCTGATCTCGTGCACGGATACCACCACCATTTATCGCTGGAGTCAACTGCGCCCTTACTACAACAAACTGTTAAGTTCGAATTCCGACCATCTCAGGATTCTGATTCGGAAGGTTATTTCCATCTGTGTGCCTTTCTAGCACAGCTTTCCTATTTCCTCTGCAGAAAACCATTCTGAGTAAACATGTCTTAGATGAAGCAACATGGTAATCTTCAAATTCTATATCATTTCAATTTGACCATAAAAAAATATTTTTGGATAATCATTTAATAGAATTCTAAATCCTAAAGTTATCTAAACCGACCTATAATACCAACTATATGGCCCCACCCTTAAAACTTACTTAATCTCGAGTTATTACAAGATTTCACGTTGAGGATCTTTTCAGGTTTATCATTTTATAGATTTAGATCATAAAACATACATTACATCCCACATTTAAAAAAAGTGGTTACAATAAAATATAGTTTTCATTTTTTTCCATCAACAGTTACATATTTAGAATAAAACAAGGATTCCTTCTTGACACTTCTTTGACAGTATCATCGTATTATGTACCTATCCCTTGACCTGTGAAAAACATTTCAAAAACATGGGATGAGAATTAAAATCTCAAAAAAGGATATAAAAATATGGAAAGGAAACATGAGTACACGTATAGAAAAGAATCAATGAAATCATACTTTACTCATAAAACATAACCACTTTAACATAACTCATAAAATCATGAATAAATCATAGAAATCATAAGACATAAAGGTAACTTGAGGCATTCATAACATTCTTACGTAGGGAGTAACCCTCTTGGTTACGTTTGGAATACCCATCATAGTATATTTCATAAATCTCTTCAGAGAAACCTTAACGTTTAACTCCTTCTCATTACCCAATTCATTGGAGTGTTATATCGGGCTCACCCGCCCTTAGTTTATCATGGAACCAGCTGTCTTCATAACAATGCCCAAGAACCATAACATAATCGTATCACATAAAACATGCATAAAGGAGACATAACATTTCCACATTTCAATCACAAGATATCAATAAAACACATTCATATACAAAAACATTATGAAAACAATTTTCAATACCAAAATAAATTAAAAGTAAAACATGGTATTTATTTTTCTTTTATTAAAAAAAGTATGGCTTGTAGTGGAAGCCGAAAATAAAATATTGGTCACGGTGGCGGAGAAGTCGTTGTCGCCGCATACGTAGGACAAAAACATTCCCTTTTGTCATTTAGTAAAACTCTTCATATAAAAAAGATTCATTTTCTATAAACGTAAAAGTCAAAGGGGTTTATACACCATATAAAAGAAGGTTGCATATAAAACAAAATATGCCTCAATGAAAGGAGATTGAGACGAAGTCCCATACCTCAGGTCTGACTTGACTCGATCATTTTTTAACCTCCTGAATAATAAACTTGAGTTAATTTATACTTGCATAAGAAAATATTTCAAGGTCATTATTCCTTTTATATCAATTATTACCATGTCATGAACACTATGTAATTATCTAAGTTAATAACGGTCGTTTTAACGATCATTGGTACTTGAGTCAAAAATAAACTCTTTATAATTACAAGTTGTTCATGTATCCATTATATCCAGAGTTATACTCATGATGGAGAAATCATATATATCATATATATCCAGTATATACATGCATTTATAATATTACATAATTTTTAGAGGTATGAAATGAAATGCACCATTCAGGGAGACGGTAAGCCGTACGTACGCATGAATGCTACTTTCATTTCTATTTAATATTTTATGGAATGGAATCATAATGATATAAAGTTATATTATAATTATAGTATAATATCATATATAATATCATTAATTAAATCCTTTATACATCCCACATATGGTATTAAGGAATCAAATAACTTTGAGGGGACGGTAGTCCGCACTTCCTAAAATGAAGATATCAAGTTTACCCATAATGGAAACCATAAACGTATGCCATAAATGAAAAATAAATAAGCTTAAGTAAAAAATAAAAATATTATATACCATATATAAATATAGCGACATCTTAATGGCCACCATTGAAGGTGTTAAAAGAATATTGAACAATCATCATTTCGTGAGGCATAAATTTTCCATCCACAGAAACAGTATGTTCCTTAACCATTAGATGTAGGTGTGTGTAAGTGTAGCTATAATAATTCTTATAAAAACATCATAGTATATTGAAGATACTGTTTTTGTTACAAAATAATGAAATAAAAAGAGTTTAGAGGGTTGGAGAAGCAAAATAATACATAAGAACACAAGAGAAAACACTACCTTTAAAACGGGTAACTCTTTTTGATTTGAGCTAAAAGGATTCCTTGGGAAGACTGAAGCCCAAATTGAGGCTTCAAGGAGTAAGGGAGGGATGTGGAGAGGCAAAATGGACAGGGTTTGGCCGAGTCAAAGGCTTTGAAAGTGTGGGTAAGGTGGTAGAGGTGGGGGCCTTTTATAAGAGGAGAGGAGGGGCACTCTTGGAATGTTACAAAAGGATACTTTATTATAAAATTATTTTCGGATTTAAAAGGTCCAAAAATTAATTATTTCTAGGATAAAGTGATAATATTTATAAATACACACATACAATAGGTTTTTTAAATGTGTAGGTCTTAGATTTTACATTATCTTTTCATTTTATTTAAATCGTTAAATAATGGGGTCACCGCTGCATCATCATGGTGTCATAAATAATTTAATTTAAATAATGTCTAAAAATTATCAAAAAAATACTATGATGTAGGAAATATTTTAAGCTTTATAATGAATATTTATAGTCAAAACTATGACTTGTATACCCACATTTAAAAATTGTATTAGTAAACAACTCATGTTTGTGTCATTTTTACTTTTACATTAAATAAAAAGAAGTAATGTCTTTATTTTACCCATGTGGCTCCAAGGGGTCCCAAAAATAGACCCATGGGTTTTCATGGTCGTCCATGACACATCCAATAAGGGTAGGACATGTGTCTAGGTATTTTCATTTTATTATAATATCATTTTTGCCTTAAATTGCACTAATTACCTCTAACACGATTAAAACCATAAAAGTTACTATTCACCGAAAAATTATTCTAATCCCACTGATCCAAATTTTACTTCTTAATGAAAACCATGTATGTTGTATTTTATAAATTCAAAACACAGAGGTGGTAAAATTTTATTTAAATGGAAAATCAGTTTTTAAGTACCACTTAGTGGTTTCACTATTCATCAAAAATTGATGTTTTTTAGAAAAATACCAAAACTTCACCCTAATCTATATTTGATATTCATAATTAAAAAATTATGTCTATTTTACAAAATTAAAAACATATAAGTTAAATTAATTAATTTAATAATTAATTCCCGCTGTCAGAACAAATAGCATGTTTTTATGAAACAATAAGTATCAAAAGATTGACACTAGTTTAAGTCCGATTTCAAAGTGAAATTAATTCCAACGACCACTATTGGATTAAATGGTAAAAATATATTCTAATTTAAATTTAAAACCAGTTAAAAAGATAATCTAATCAAATAAATAAATTAGATCAAAAAGTGGTTTTGAATTAAAATACAACATTTTTCACTATTCATTAAAAATGAACTTTATCGGAAAAATACAAAAAATTTATTCAAAGTAAATTTCAATGTCCCAATCAGAAAGAATAAGTTTATTTTGACAAATATAGCTTATAAAATTGTCAAAAGATAGATTTAAAAATCGTTTCCCATCAAAAGGCAGTAAAACAATTTTTTAAAAATATTAGTGTATTCCGTGCTTAAGATTGGATTTATTCTCATTTTAAACCTGTAAAACACTATGTAATTCATTAGTAGACATAGATAAAAATATATATTATTAATTACTTACTTGGGATGATATAGGCACAGATGTACCTAGTGGTAAAACTAGAAAACACCGCTTTGAGCTAGACTCGAACTGGAACTAGTTCACGACAATGGGCCCTGCTACATTCTTGGTTACGACACTCCCAAGGGATATGCTTAGGATAAATTTTTTTTCTTTACAAACCATTATGAATGGTTTATTATTATATACTTCCTCATAGAAGACATTTTTATGATTATGGATTATATCCATAAACTGTTTAATTTATGTTAAGTGTTTTACATGTTTTGGATCGGGTATTACTATCCATTAACTAATCTAGTGTATGCCATTGTTTAGAAATGGTGCCCAGTAGAAGGAATGAGAACTCCAGCAATACGCATGATCCAAATAGTAAGCAAGATCACATATTTCATGGTCTTAAGAATTAATTTAGAAGGGAAATAGTCTCCCACGTATTATCATCATATTAAGAAATAATATCATGTGTTGATAAGATATGTAAATAATTCTTAGAGTCATATGGCTTTGAAAGGAAGCCAGAGAAGGAAAGGATGGAAGAGAGAAGGACAGATAAATGGGATAAGGTAAAGAAGGATTTTCCCATATGTGATAACATTGGAAAGAATCACCTTGGAAAATTCTTGAAGGGAATGGGGGTATGTTATAAGTGTGGAGAAAAAGCACACTAAGTACATGACTATAAGGGTAAGAAAAAGGAATCCAATGTACAATGCTTTATCTGCAAGGAGTTTGGACACTACGCGAACCAATGTCCCAGTTATCAGACTATGCTGCAAATGATGCTTTTGGATAATAGTCATGTTATTATACTACCATAGATGAAGAGTAATTACAAGTGTACTTATGTTGTTATTTTGGAATTATTTAATTGAAGTGTTGTATCAATGATGTACTGGAAATAAATAAGGATTATACTGCAGTACTATTTCATTGACTATTTGAGATTTTATGGTACTTAGAAAATTGACTCTACAACGAGTTAAATTTTTTGAAAAATACATGGTTGAAGGAAAGATAAACTTAATATGGTCCTTATATTGAGGTACTGGTTTTGGAATAAGATATGGTTGATTTGGGTAAATTATATTGGAAATTCTTAACTGCCTTGAATTTGATTAAAGATTTGTATATTCCATCATTGTTGGAGTTTACAATATTTTTGGATGGATGAAGTATGTCCAGTATTCTATAAATAATAAGGGAGCATGAATGTAATCAATAAGGTTTTATAGTATTTCAGGATGTTTCAGTGTTTTAAAAGAATACATGATGAAGTTATTCACATGATATTAAGGGGTAAAAAGGATCTACATTATGTTTACCTTTCAAATAAATTTTGGACTGAGAGTTTTCAGAAGTACTTTGGTTAAGTATAAATTTTGGAAGGGGTTATGTTTGAAAGGTTATTTTGGATTTTTATAAAAGGATAACACGCAGACCGTGTGACGACCTGTCGACAAAGCTGCGAGAATCGATACCACAACCACAGTGTAATTAGGATTTATCGCCGACCATTGTACTACATGATGTTCCTGGATGGTATAATGTATTTTCATTTCATAAAGGGTCTGATATGTGAATTATAAATTCATTATATTTGTAACCCTATACGATTAAGATAAATAGAGTATTATTGAGTTGTATTATGTTTTGGGGTGAAAGATGAGTTTGTGGTAGGAATTTATTAATGGATAAAAATCTAATTATAAATTAAGTATATCTCCTTATAATATTAGCCAATATCATAAATAAATTCCTCAACATTAAGAAAAGGAACCTAGAACAAAAATGTTGTCCTAGATGGTACGTTAGATCATCACTAATTTATGGATTTGGGATTGTTGTCCTTTTCAGAGCCATTTTCTCTACCATTATCCATAATATATTGATGGTTATATTTCTCATCCATATCCATATTTTCCTACATGGAACCCTAGTACGTGTTATTTTCAATAAACTTCAAACGTACCACTCTTTATTTTAAATAGAGGCCTCATTAATTCATTTTACGATGTGGGATTTCAACTAAGATACTTTGAAACGTCAACCACAAGTTTCCAATACTGAGCATAAATTGTGAGAATTCCACTTATTGAAGGATGGGATAATGTAACACCCCTAGCATCCATTGTACACTTCTCTTTGATTAATACAATAGCGTGTGTTGTACGCAACTTTGAGTTCTAACACACACCACGACCAATCAATGTAGCTGTTATGAATAGTAATACCCACATTTTGGAATTTTATATATTTTCTCTCTCAAAATGGACATCATTTTTGGATTCATAATATCAAAATTAGCCTAGGGTGAATTTTTTGTACTTTTTGGATAACTTTCATATTTTGATGAATAGTGAAAATTACTAAATTTTAATTAAAATCAACTTTTTTAATCGAAATAATTAATAGTGATAAATTATGAATTTGTGTAGTTTTAAATTATACTTAGAATATATTTTTACCATTTAATCCAATGTTGGTCATTGAACATAATTTCACATTTAAACCGGACATAAACAAGTGTCAATCTTTTGATAGTTATTGTTTCTTAGAAACATGATTTTTTATTTTTACAACGGGAATTAATTTTAAATTAATAAATGAAACATCTATGTTTTGAATTTGGTAAAATAGACTTCATTATTGAATTCCGAATATCAAAATTAGCTTAGGGTAAATTTTGTTATTTTTCTAAAAACTTTCAAATTTTTGATGAATAGTGAAAAACATTGTGTTACTATTTAAAACTAGCTTTTTATTTATTTAATTTTTTATATTATTTAAATTTATTTTATGTAATAATAGATATATAACACCTATATAAATGAAATGTAATTCATTGGAGGTATTTTATAGTAATTTTAGATATATAAAAATTTTATTGACCTTTTTCACTGTCTTTTACCCACCTCCTAAGAGAATTTGTAAATTCATATAAAACATAATTTTACTGCTTCTGTGAGTGGAATTTCGAAAATCCAAGAGACGGTTAATATCAATGAGTACAATAAGTTAAAAAATATTTTTTGCTGAATAGTAATTTTTTTACTTTTATCGTCCACAGTAAATAGTAAATAGGGTAATTAAGGGTAAAAATGATATTATTATTACTTTAACAGATGTCCTAATTCTATTGGATAAGTTTAATTCGACCAAAATGAACCATAGGAATAAAATATGACCATTAAGGTCCACTTGTATTAGATTAGGACATTTATTATTATTTAATTTAAATAAGAGTTAAAAGAGTTAAAATCAATGTTTAATAACTAAAACATTTTTAATATAGGGTTATACATAAGATAAATTCGATTATAAATATTAATTAGAAAGCTAAAAATATTTCATACATAATTGTATTTTAATTAAAATTTTTAGACATTAAATAATTAAAAAAAAATTATGACACAGAGATGATGCAGTAATTAACTTCTTAATGAAAGATTCAAATAAATGGTAATATAAATATTGAAATAAATATAATTTCAATGTTTTTATGACATCCACGAATTTTAAAGGTGACTAAGACATGTTAGGGATGATTCAATGTATCTTGTTCGAAGTAATAAAGTTGTGATGAATTTCACAATAACAAAATACCAAATAGTGTCAAAATTGACATAAAAGAGTTTTCAAAAGAAATATTATATAATTAATTGATATTAATTTCATAAAAATACAAGATTCGGCCAAAGGACTTGTATCATGATAGGTGTATCATTAATGGACCACTTGGGGGTCTCCTGGAGATATATAGTATGTTTATTAACTATATAATATAAAAATACAAGCTGACATGGTAAGTGTGAAACTAATTAACCAAGAGTTAAAATTAATATATAAGGTTAATATAATGATCCAAACCTGTCTAAAATCTACTGGTTGAAATTATTTCGACCCATACCACCTTAGGATTTGAATAATCAACTTTTGAGCCAATAGAAACCGAATATTAATTTATTATAAACTAATATTTTATGTTTTTTCTAACGAGCCCCTCCTCCCCTTTAAAAAAGGACACCACTTATAACCAATTACTCACACCTTTCAAGCCTTTTGGATCATCAAAACTCTACCCAATTAATCTCCCGGCATCCATCTACTCCTTCTAGAATCCTCATCTTAGGACGAAGGCACTTAAAGAGTCCTTTTTGGTTCAAACCAAAGGGAGTTACCCCATTTAAAGGTAACAATTTCTCTTAGCTTCTTTTATTTTATTTTACTTCTCCAACCCCTAAACTCTTCTCATTATTTTATTTTGTAACAAAACCAGTATCCTAAATATACTAGGATATTGTTATGAGAATTATTAGAACTACAATTACACACACCTCCATCTAATGGGTGAAGAACATAATCTTTTTGTGGATGGAAACCAAACGCCTCACGAAACGATGATTGTTCAATTATCTCCTACCAACTCTCATGGTGGCCATTATGATGAAACTATAATTAAATATGAGATTAATGATTTCTAGTTTATATATAAGCTTCTGAATTTCCATTTTATATCATACCATTATTCATTTCATGTTGTATATATATACACGATAATTTCATTTGAGGAAGTGCGGGCTACCGCCCCCTCAAAGTGATATGACTTGTTTATACCATACATGGAACATATAAAGGATGGTATTAGTGATATTAAGTAACACATATAAGATATTATATTATACTGTAATAATATACCTATGTATCATTTGGTTTTGATTCCTTTTAAAATGAAAAATGAAATGGAAGTAGCGTTCGTGCGTACGTACAGACTACCATCTCCACGAACGCGATGAGATTCATTCTCCATCGTATCCATTCAAGTATAATTCTCATTTTATGATTAAAAATAATTTTTAAGGACTTGATATCATTCTGTATATGTATAATATACATCCTATACATAATTAATATGGCTTATGTAACAAAACTTATAAAATAAAAGAGTAAGTTAACACCCGAAATGACGATAATACTATGATATTTTTAACAAAGAAATGTTAAAAGATCATATATTATATGATATTAATGTATATTATTCTTGTATACTTTAATAAAAATAATTTAACCATTATAAATGACATTACTCTACCCTCTACAAAGGAAAAGTACAAGGTAAGGGGTTTTCATCTCACTCCTTATTACCGTGAGATTCATGCCATATTTGTAACACCCCAAGATTTCATAGTGTGTTATTTCTTCAAAATAATTCAATAACATGCACTACACGCAACACTGAGTTCAATCACACCATGACTTACAAAAAAAAGCCATTCAAAAGAGGATATGAATAGTATTATCTAAATTTTAAACTTTATATAATCCTTATAATTTTAGAATCCATATTATGAGTTTCTTAGATATAATGCAAGAACAAATTCATTTTCAGTATTGCACTTTTATCAACTTTTAATAGTGAACCCTTTTTAAATACAATATTTTAAACTTTTTGACTAAATGGTGACATCAAAAATTTAAAATGAAACATCCCAAGCTTCCATGGTACACTTTCTTTGAATAATACAGTAGCGTGTGTTGTACGCAACCTTGAGTTTTAACACACACCACAACCAATCAAAATAGCCGTTATGAATAGTAATACCTACTTTTTAAAATTATATATATTTTATATTTGAAAATGGACTTCATTTTTGGATTCGGAATATCAAATTTAGCCTAAGGTGAAATTTTGGTACATTTCGGATAACTTTCATATTTTGATGAATAGTGAAAATTACTAAATTTTAATTAAAAACAACTTTTTTAATCAAAATAATTAATAGTGATAAATTATGAATTTGAGTGGTTTTAAAGTATATTTAGAATATATTTTTACTATTTAATATAATTTTGGTCATTGGACATAATTTTACAATTAAACCGAACATAAACAAGTGTCAATCTTTTGATAGTTATTATCTCTTAAAAACACGCTTTTTGTTTTGACAGCGGGAATTAATTTTAAATTAATTTCTGCCACTTCTGTGTTTTGAATTTAGGAAAATGGATTCCATATTTGGAATCAGGATGTTCAAATTGTGTAAATAGGTAACTTTTATTTTTAGACATTTTGAATAATTACTGCGGTAAATATTTTATTTACCATGGTTAAGGGTAAATCCGGTAAATAAGGGTTAAAAAATAATATTATAATAATACTAAATTAACCTAAAACGTGTCTTAACCCTATTGGTTGATTCATGGTCGACCATGGGAATCTTTGGGTCTATTTTGGGACCCCATGGATCCACTTGTAAGTGATAATGACACTTTATTTTAATTTAGTTAAAATGAATACAAAAATGACACAAGCATATATCTTTTAGAACAACAATTGTTACATAGGGTTATATATGTTGGCTTTTAGATTATAAATATTCATTAGAAATCTAAAAAGATTTCCTACATAATGATATTTTATTTATAATTTTTAGACATTAAATAATTTATTTTATTTATGACACAATGATGATGCAGTAATTACTATAATAGTGAAAAATTAAAATAATTGATATTATAAATACCCAAATAAATATAATATGAAACTTTTAATGAATTAAACTAATTTTCTAGGATAATATGATATATTATTATTGATTTAATTGACTTTTTTCGAAGTAATCAATCTGTTATGAGTTTCACAAAAATCAACTATTGAATAGTGTCAAAATTGACATAAAAGAGTTCTTAAAAAAAATATTATATTATTAATTGATATTAAATTCCTAAAAATCTAAGGTTAGGCCAAGAGACTTATATCATGATAGGTTCATCATTAATGTACCACTTGGGGGTCGCTTGGATGTATATAGTAAGTTTATTAACCATATTATATAAAAATACAAAGAGACATTGTAAAAGTGAAACTAATTAACATAGAGTTAATACATAGAGATAAGGTTAATATAAGTACCCAAACCTGTCTAAATTCTATTGGTTGAGTGGTTTTAGACCTATAACCACCTTAACCTTTGAATAATCAACTTTGGAGCCTTTAGAAACCGAATATGAATTTATTATAAATTAATATTTCTAGCTTTTCCAAAGGTGCCCCTCACCCCTCTTATAAAAGGGCACTTCTCCTTCTCATTTCTTCACACCTTCAAAGCCTTTTGGTTCGGAAAAACTCTGCCCAAATACTCTCCTAACATCCCTCACTACAACCTAGAGGCCTTAGTTTGATCAGAAAGCCAACCTAATGATCCCTTTTGATCAAATCAAAAGGAAGAACCCGAAGAAGAGGTAATGATTTCACCACCCTTCTCCAAGTTCATTTCTTCTTCCACTTCTTCTTCCTTTGTTCTTACCATTCTAAAATAATAACTCCAGTATCTCACATATACTGTGATGTTATTATAAATATGTTACAACCATATTCAGTATTCTATCCACCCTTTGAATAACATGTCACCATACGTGCGTACGTACGGCTTACCGTCTCCACGTCGTGGTGTAATTGTTATTCAATATAATATTATTTGGATGGGTATAATAATGTTGTGTAACTCATGTAAATAATAAATATAACATGTTAATGATTCTGTATATATGATATACCATCCATTTATATATTATTTTAATATCAAAAGAATGATATTGTCGCTCGTGCGTACGTACGGACTACCGTCTCCACGAACGCGATTAGATTCATTCTCCATCGTATCCATTCAAGTATAATTATCATTTGATGATTTAAAAATGATGTTTAAGGACTGGATATCATTCTGGATATGAATAAGATACAACAACCATGGCTTATGTAACAAAACATATAAAAGAAAATGAGTAAGTTAACTCCCGAAACGACGATAATTCTAAGATATTATTAACAAATCAATGTTAAAAGATCATATATGATATCATATTAATATATATGAATCTTTTATAATTTAATAACAACTATTTCACCATTATATAGGAGGTTAAGATACCCCAACTAAGGAAAAGTACAAGGTAAGGGTTATTTCACAATCTCTTCATTATCCGAGGTTGTTTATACGTAATAATCTACTGGGATCTCTTTATCATCCACATCCATGTTTCTTCAAAATGTATTTCAAAACTTTTTTATTATTTACAAGAATACGGGTTAAAGTCATTTATACCCTTGTTTGACTTTTTATAAGAGGAATCTTTCCATCGTTTTCAAAACAAGGTCCTTTTTAACCTTTTCGACAGAATTAAGGTAAGAATGTTTTTTTAACTTATACGGCGAGTGCGGTTATTTTCTGCCGTTATAAAATCTTCAAATATTTCCTTACAAGCTTATAAGAATATTTTCAAAGAAAATGTTTTATTTGGATCTTAAATGATTTAAAAATAAAAGGAGATATTTCTTTAAAAAGAATTTTGAATTCATATATGTCAACATATTTTGATGGATTTTAAGATTATTTGAAGTTGATTTATTATGATACAAAACTTCTATATTGTATTGAAGGTTTTGTGATATGTTTGACTGTGGATGTGCTATTTTTATACCATTCATAGTTTATGGTGAAATTATTGACATTTCGTATGCTAGTTTTAATACGAATTTTTATGTTATGTTTAAACCTTTTCATATGGGAATGCATTGGACTTAGTAAGTGACGGGTGGAGCCCGCTATAGCTCCTCGATGCATCGGTAGATCTCATGAGACAAACTAGTATCTTGGAACAAGGCCTTGACAAAATCTTATTTGTAGTCTTGGCACGAGGCCTTGGCTATGTAGTTATGATAGTCTGGCATTATGCATTCCAACATTATGAAAGTGGTTATTGATTTTTGCATGTGATTATTCGATTAGTATAATATCCATGTGAATAAGTAAATGGAATTATTTCATTTTATTTATGCCATACCATGTTGAAAGTTCATATTTAAAAGGCTTTTGTTTTAGTTATACATTGCCTTAAATGTTTATTCTTATTGATGAAAGTTTCCGCTATATTGTTATCCTTACTGGGCATTTGAGCTTACCCCTTTTCTATGTTTTATTTTTCCCAGGAAGTGAAGATGTAAGTTATGAATGACCTGCAGGGATATTATGAGGGGATTATAGTGTAGACTGTGGAAACATTATGTTGTTGTAGTAGTTTTTCATTTTATGATGTAATGTAAAACTTATGAATATATCTAGTGTTTCCAAGGCTACTAAACCAATCGGTCTTTCGAGATTTGATCTTTCTTGTGATCATGCCAATGTTATGTAATAATGCACCGACTCTAGGCAACTAGGGTCGGGGCGTTACAGTTGGTATCAGAGGAAGTTTAGTACAAACCATGGAAGCTATATTTAGATAAACTCTGATTAGAGCACATAGACCTAAGATGAACTTTGAGGATTAGTATAGAAGAACTTCCTAGAATATTGGTATTGTAGAGATTTTTTGAGTTTTCTGAGCAATACATCCATGTCTGGATACGAGCAGGTAGAGGCGGCTCTGGCACAGATGTACCTAGGGGTAAAACCCGAAAACACCGCTTTGAGCTAGACTCGAACGAGAACTGGTGCACGACAACGGGCCTTGCTGCACTCTTGGTTACGACACTCCCGGGGGATATGCTTAGGATAACTCTTATTTTCTTTACATATCATTTTGAAGGGATTATGAGTATATACATCCTCAAAGAAAACATTCTTATGATTATGGATTATATCCATAAATAGTTCAATTTATGTTAAGTGTTTTATAAGTATGGGATTATGTGTTTTGATTCATAAACTGATCTAGTTTATGCCATGGTATAGAAATGGCGCCCAGTAGAAGGAATGAGAACTCCAGAAATACACATGATTCAAAGAGAAGGAAGGATCATATCTTTCATGGTCTAAAGCTAGAATTTATAAGAGAAATAGTCTCCCATGTATTATCATCATATGAAGAAATAATATCATGTGTTGATAAGATATGTAAAGAGTTTACTGAGTCCTATGGCTTTGAAGGGAAGCAAGAGAAGAAACGGATGGAAGAGAGAAAGATGGATAAAGGGAAGAGGGAAAAGAAGAATTTTCCCATATGTGGTAACTGTGGAAAGAAACAACCTGGAACTTGCCTGAAAGGAATGGGAGTTTGCTTTAAGTGTGGAGGAAAAGGGCACAATGTACGTGACTGCAAGGGTGAGAAAATGGTTTCAAATGTACAATGCTTCATTTGCAAGGTGTTTGGACACTACGCGAACCTATGTCCCAGTCATCAGACTATGACGCAAATGATGCTATTGGATAATAATCATGTTATAATACTACCACAGATGAAGAGGAATGATTAGAGTTCTTATGTTGATTATGTCAATTGAGTGTTGTATCAACAATGTACTTGTTATAATAATTATGGAGTATATAAGGATTGTACTGCAGTACTATTTCATTAAGGACTTGAGATTATGTGGAACAAAGAAAAGTGGCTCAATAGCAGGATAAATTTTTGGAAAATATATGGTTGAGAGAATGATAAATCATAATATAGTTCTGATACTGAGGTAGTGATTTTGGAATAATATGTGATTGTTTTGGATAAATTATATTGGATATTCTTGACTACCTTGGAACTAATTAATGATTTGTATATTCCATCATTATTGGGGTTTAAAACATTTTTGGATTAATGAAGTATATCCAGCATTCTATATGGAATAGGGGAGCATGAATGTAATCAATAAGGAATATGGTAATTCAAGATGTTTCAGTTTATTAAAAGAATACATGATGAAGGTATTCATATGCTATTGCGGGGTAAAAAGGATCTATATTATGTTTACCTTCCTTATAAATGTTGGACTGTGAGTTTGGACAGAAGTATATTGGATAGTTCTAGTTTGGATTATTTTGGATTACCATAAAAGGAAAACCCGGAGGTTGGGCGGTAACCCGTCGCGTCCGGCAAGGCTGCGAGACTTGAACCCGCAACTGAAGGGCGACAAGGGTGTATCACCTACCACTGGCCCATTAGATGTCCTGGATTAAATAATGTTGTTTTTTTAAAGATCTGGTAGATGAATTATAAATTCATTTATTTTGGAACCCTGTACGAATAGTATAAATAAATAAAAAATTACATTCTATTATCTTTTAGAGTGAAAGATGAGTTGGTGGTAGAAACTTATTAATGGATAAAACTCTGATTATAAAGTAAGTATATCTCCTTATGATCTTAGCCAATCTCATAAATAAATTCCTCAACATTAATAAAAGGAACTTAGAACAAAAATGTTTTCCTAGATTGTACCTTAAATCATCACTAATTTATGGCTTTGGGATTGTTGGCCTTTTCATAGCCATGTTCTCTACCACTCTCCATCAGATAATTGATGGTTAGATTTCTCCTCCATATCCATATTTTCCTACATGGAACCCTAGTATGTGTTATTTTCGGTAATCTTCATACTTTCCACTCTTTATTTTAAATAGAGGCCTCATTAATTCATTTTTCGATGTGGGATTTCAACTAAGATATTTTGAAACGTCAAAAATGTGTTATCCCAATACCCTATATTTTGTTGAACCGATGGTACTTCAAATCATCATAGATTGATGAGTTTATGGACCTCAATTTTATACTTTTTTGTGATTGATGACCTAAATCACTACCTATAAATATTTACGTTTTTCCTCCAATTATATGTCTCTAATTGCCACCAATGTTCTCCTAATCAAGATCATAATTTTGTGGTGACCCTTTCATTTCTCTTTTCCTCATATTAAGACTAAATTTTAGTAACCCAATTTCCGATGTGGGTTTTCCCACAAATATATTTTCTATTTTCAACCTTTTATTTTCGAAGAACAATTTAAAATTACGAGGACGCAATTTATTGAAGGAGGGGAGAATGTAACACCCCAAGATTTCATAGTGTGTTATTTCTTCAAAATAATTCAATAACTTGCACTACACGCAACACTGAGTTCAATCACACCATGACTTACAAAAAAAATCCATTCAAAAGAGGTTATGAATAGTATTATCTAAATTTTAAACTTTGTATAATCCTTATAATTTTAGAATCCATATTATGAGTTTCTTAGATATAATGCAAGAACAAATTCATTTTCAGTATTGCACTTTTATCAACTTTTAATAGTGAACCCTTTTTAAATACAATATTTTAAACTTTTTGACTAAATGGGGACATCAAAAATTTAAAATGAAACATCCCAAGCTTCCACGGTACACTTTCTTTGAATAATACAGTAGCGTGTGTTGTACGCAACCTTGAGTTTTAACACACACCACAACCAATCAAACTAGCCGTTATGAATAGTAATACCTACTTTTTAAAATTATATATATTTTATATTTGAAAATGGACTTCATTTTTGGATTCGGAATATAGAATTTAGCCTAAGGTGAAATTTTGGTACATTTCGGATAACTTTCATATTTTGATGAATAGTGAAAATTACTAAATTTTAATTAAAAACAACTTTATTAATCAAAATAATTAATAGTGATAAATTATGAATTTGAGTGGTTTTAAAGTATATTTAGAATATATTTTTACTATTTAATATAATGTTGGTCATTGGACATAATTTTACAATTAAACCGAAAATAAACAAGTGTCAATCTTTTGATAGTTATTATCTCTTAAAAACACGCTTTTTGTTTTGACAGCGGGAATTAATTTTAAATTAATTTCTGACACTTCTGTGTTTTGAATTTAGGAAAATGGATTCCATATTTGGAATCAGGATGTTCAAATTGTGTAAATAGGTAACTTTTATTTTTAGACATTTTGAATAATTACTGCGGTAAATATTTTATTTACCATGGTTAAGGGTAAATCCGGTAAATAAGGGTTAAAGAAATAATATTATAATAATACTAAATTACCCTAAAACGTGTCTTAACCCTATTGGTTGATACATGGTCGACCATGGGAATCTTTGGGTCTATTTTGGGACCCCATGGATCCACTTGTAAGTGATAATGACACTTTATTTTAATTTAGTTAAAATGAATACAAAAATGACACAAGCATAAATCTTTTAGAACAACAATTGTTACATAGGGTTATATATGTTGGATTTTAGATTATAAATATTAATTAGAAAGCTAAAAAGATTTCCTAAATAATGATATTTTATTTATAATTTTTAGACATTAAATAATTTATTTTATTTATGACACAATGATGATGTAGTAATTACTATAATAGTGAAAAATTAAAATAATTGATATTATAAATACCCAAATAAATATAATATGAAACTTTTAATGAATTAAACTAATTTTCTAGGATACTATGATATATTAGTATTGATTTAATTGACTTTGTTCGAAGTAATCAATCTGTTACGAGTTTCACAAAAATCAACTATTGAATAGTGTCAAAATTGACATAAAAGAGTTCTTAAAACAAATATTATATTATTAATTGGTATTAAATTCCTAAAAATCTAAGGATCGGCCAAGAGACTTATATCATGATAGGTTCATCATTAATGTACCACGTGGGTGTCTCTTGGATGTACATAGTAAGTTTATTAACCATATTATATAAAAATACAAAGATACATTGTAAAAGTGAAACTAATTAACCTAGAGTTAATACATAAAGATAAGGTTAATATAAGTAACAAAACCTGTCTAAATTATATTGGTTGAGTGGTTTTCGACCTATCCCCACCTTAACCTTTGAATAATCAACTTTGGAGCTTTTAGAAACCGAATATGAATTTATTATAAATTAATATTTCTAGCTTTTCCAAAGGTGCCCCTCACCCCTCTTATAAAAGGGCACTCCTCCTTCTCATTTCTTCACACCTTCAAAGCCTTTTGGTTCGGCAAAACTCTGCCCAAATACTCTCCTAACATCCCTAACTACAACCTAGAGGCCTTAGTTTGATCATAAAGCCAACCTAAGGAGCCCTTTTGATCAAATCAAAAGGAAGAACCCGAAGAAGAGGTAATGATTTCACCACCCTTCTCCAAGTTCATTTCTTCTTCCTTTTCTTCTTCCTTTGTTCTTACCATTCTAAAATAATAACTCCAGTATCTCACATATACTGTGATGTTATTATAAATATGTTACAAACATATTCAGTATTCTATCCACCCTTTGAATAACATGTCACCATACGTGCGTACGTACGGCTTACCGTCTCCACGTCGTGGTGTAATTGTTATTCAATATAATATTACTTGGATGGGTATAATAATGATGTTTAACTCATGTAAATAATAAATATAACATGTTAATGATTCTGTATATATGATATACCATCCATTTATATATTATTTTAATATCAAAAGAATGATATTGTCGCTCGTGCGTACGTACGGACTACCGTCTCCACGAACGCGATGAGATTCATTCTCCATCTTATCCATTCAAGTATAATTATCATTTGATGATTTAAAAATTATGTTTATGGACTGGATATCATTCTGGATATGAATAAGATACAACAACCATGGCTTATGTAACAAAACATATAAAAGAAAATGAGTAAGTTAACTCCCGAAACGACGATAATTCTAAAATATTATTAACAAATCAACGTTAAAAGATCATATATGATATCATATTAATATATATGATTCTTGTATAATTTAATAACAACTATTTCACCATTATACAGGAGGTTAACCTACCCCAACCAAGGAAATGTACAAGGTAAGTGTTATTTCACAATCTCTTCATTATCCGAGGTTGTTTATACGTAATAATCTACTAGGATCTCTTTATCATCCACATCCATGTTTCTTCAAAATGTATTTCAAAACTTTTTTATTATTTACAAGAATATGGGTTAAAGTCATTTATACCCTTTTTTGACTTTTTATAAGAGGAATATTTCCATCGTTTTCAAAACAAGGTCCTTTTTAACCTTTTCGACAGAATTAAGGTAAGAATGTTTTTTTAACTTATACGGCGTGTGCGGTTATTTTCTGCCGTTATAAAATCTTCAAATCATTCCTTACAATCTTATAAGAATATTTTCAAAGAAAATGTTTTATTTGGATCTTAAATGATTTAAAAATAAAAGTAGATATTTCTTTAAAAAGAATTTTGATTTCATATATGTCAACATCCTTTGATGGATTTTAAGATTATTTGAAGTTGATTTATTATGATACAAAAATTCTATATTGTATTGAAGGTTTTGTGATATGTTTGACTGTGGATGTTCTATTTTTATACCATTCATAGTTTATGGTGAAATTATTGACATTTCTTATGCTAGTTTTAATACGAATTTTTATGTTATGTTTAAACCTTTTCATATGGGAATGCATTGGACTTAGTAAGTGACGGGTGGAGCCCGCTATAGCTCCTCGATGCATCGGTAGGTCTCATGAGGCAAACTAGTGTCTTGGCACAAGGCCTTGACAAAATCTTATTTGTAGTCTTGGCACGAGGCCTTCGCTATGTGGTTATGATAGTCTGGCATTATGCATTCCAACATTATGAAAGTGGTTATTGATTTTTGCATGTGATTATTCGATTAGTAGAATATCCATGTGAATAAGTAAATGGAATTATTTCATTTTATTTATGCCATACCATGTTGAAAGTTCATATTTAAAAGGATTTTGTTTTAGTTATACATTGCCTTAAATGTTTATTCTTATTGATGAAAGTTTCCGCTATATTGTTATCCTTACTGGGCATTTGTGCTCACCCCTTTTCTATGTTTTATTTTTCCCAGGAAGTGAAGATGTAAGTTATGAATGACCTGCAGGGATATTATGAGGGGATTATAGTGTGGACTGTGGAAACATTATGTTGTTGTAGTAGTTTTTCATTTTATGATGTAATGTAAAACTTATGAATATATCTAGTGTTTCCAAGGATACTAAACCAATCGGTCTTTCGAGATTTGATCTTTCTTGTGATCATGCCAATGTTATGTAATAATGCACCGACTCTAGGCAACTAGGGTCGGGGCGTTACGATATTGCCACTATTACCTTTAGTGTGGTGTATGTACTGCCCATAATTGTATTATTTATGTAATACACGTTCATTTATGTGTATTTACATATTCATTGTATGATACCACTTTCATTGGGTGTTTGATTCGTAAGTTACTAAATTGGTAATGGTTAATTTCACAATCTCTTTATTATCCGAGGTTTTTTTTACGTAAGTATCTTCTGGGACATAATTATTATCCATGTACATCTTTTATGAAAGAGTTTTCAAAGGGATTATTTTAAGGTAATTTTTACTAAAACATCATTTCAAATGTTTTAAATATTTATTCTTTAATTCTTTCTCATTAATTTCCATGTCTTCAAAATGGGTTTTGACGAATTATTTATATGGACATGAATGTTTTTAAAATGTTAAATCCTTTCAAAAGTTTCAATGTGGTATGGGACACCTTGATTCAAAAATGTCTTTAAATGACTTATTTTTCTAAATTGTGTGGCTTTTAAATGTTTTCATGAAAATGGGTATTTGTCTAAATGATTTTTACAAATCATTTTCATCAACGTCAAAATCTTTTAATGGATTTTAAACTTGTTTTGAAGATGATTTATCCTTATAAAAATCGTCCATTTTGTGTTGAAATTTTTGTGATATGTTTGATTGTTGATGTGTTATTTTTATACCATTCATGGTTTATGATTAAAGTATTGACATTTCGTATCCTATTTCATATACAAATGTTTATGTTAATTTTCATCCTTTTAATATGAGGAATGTATAGGACAAAATAAGTGACGGGTGGAGCACACTATAGCTCCACGATGCATCGGTAGGTCTCATGAGACAACTACATGTGGAATTTGCCTAGCCCCTTTCCCATTTTGATATATGGTTTTGGCCGAGGCCTTAATCATTTTTAGAAGTCTTGGTCGTGGCCTTGAAAAAATGTTTTAGAATGTCTGTAATTATTCATTCCCTAATTATGGAAATAATATTGATGGTTCTTGTTGTTGTATCTGAATCAACGGATTACAGACAAGAGGGGGGGTGAATTGTGTCTTTTCAAAATTATTACAATCTCTTCAATTTAGAAAAATTCTGTCCACTATGCTTTTGCACGATTAAATATGCAGCGGAAAAAGTAAAAGCATGAACACACGGATGTATAGTGGTTCGGGGAACAGAAGGCCCCTAGTCCACTCCACCAACGCTCAAATCCACGAGCTTGGCGATTTTCACTATCTGGTCCTCGTTTACACATACCTGTTCACAACTGAGTACAGGCAGTTGACACCTTTACAAGATTCAGGAAAACACAACCTTCCTGGTTCAAACACGAACCCACACAGCTTAGAACGAGAAGCTGATCACTCAAAAATAAAAAAGGGTTTCGATAAAGAAAACACTTCTCCAGTTGTTCTTCACAATTGCAACAGAATGCAATTGACAGTAGATAGATCGTTGTCTTCAGAAAATAAAGATCTGTAATCAAAACAGTTCTGAGTCGATCCAGTTGCAATAGATATTACCAGAAACTTCACAACTTCAGCAGCAATAGATTCACATCATATAGTCGATGTAGAACACGTGAATCTGCTATCAAGATCTTCCTTCGGTAATAAAGGTTTTACACTTCTTCTCGATCACCAGAAAAGAACGCCTTTACACAGTCTCTGTTTCTTGCTCGTTAAAAGATCAATCTATATATTTCACACACTTTCCTGTATATATATATATATATATCCGATGTTTCCAAGATAGAACATATATATTCAAATCTGAGAAAATCTTCCGCATAAATAGATCCATGAAAATCTCCTTTAGATTCGCGATATTAAATGAAATAACAGAGCCGTTGTAACTCCCCTGAAGAATCGGCATAAAAAGCTCCGTTTAAATCAATCAGTAATCCGTTGAAAATCGTCTTTGATTCAGTCAAAGTCGTACTTAAGAATCAGCTCGAAATCCGCTTAATAATCCGCTTGTTTGACCAATGAAAAAGGAAATATCGTCTGTCAAAAATATCCCGACGCCAAACGTAGGGTTGATGACGTGGCTCCAAACGTAGGGTTCACAAACGTAAGGTTCACAAACGTAAGGTTCAGAACGTACATACTTTCTCTTCAGCATTCAAACGTAGGGTTGATCATCCATACTTTGTCTCGCTTCAACTCTCCAAAGAACGTACGGTTGATTATAAAAGTAAGGTTGATGATCCATACTTTTGAGAAACAAACTCAACACTGAAAACTAACGTACGGGTTCTCTTCCATACTTGTCCAACAACGAAAACGTAAGGTTCCTTCCAAATGTAATGTTCTTCTTCCATACTTTTCAACAACGTAAGATTCATTAACCATACGTTTCAAAATAACGTAAGGTTCCTTAACCATACGTTTCTTTTAACATAAAAAGTAATCTTTTCATCCATACGTTACGTTCATCAACGTAGGGTATGAACAATGATTCCAGTACGCGCTAAAATTGATCTCGTGCTACAGTGATTCCAGAACACGCTAAAATTGATCTTGCGCTACAGTGATTCCAGAACACGCTAAAATTGATCTTGGAATAAATGAAGTATGAAATCTCGTTGTAATAAATAAATAAAATAAATTCCTGCAAAATACTCAACGAAATAATTAGTAAATAATTAAGGGTATTTGTGAGCATCAAAATAATCATAAAGAGACAGAGTATTATTTGAAATAATCTCCCCCTTTAAAAAACATTATTTTGAATTGTTTGAAAACAATACATTGCTCAACAATCTCCCCCTTTTTGATGATCACAAAACCCATAAAATAATAGAACTAATTTAATTGCAATCTTTATTGAAAAATTAGTTTTATAAAATTTTAGAATTCTGAAAGGATTAAAACAATATTTAACTATAATAAAATTTCTCCCCCATAAAAATAAATTTTCAGCTAAAAAATAGATAAAAGATAAATGTCTTCTCCTGTATATCCAAATTTCTTCATAGGAAACAAATGAATTTAAATGTTGTGTTTATCCAAATTCTCCCCCTTTTTGTGATATCAAAAAGAATGAAAAATTACGGATTTGAACACATTCAATATTGCACTGAACTATAAGTAAATGCTATAATTAACTGTGTATGAATAAGTGAATTTGTTATACTGGCTAACTTAATCATAAATCAATAAACAACAAAACAAAAAAAAATTTCCATTCACAAGCTGTTATATATAAACGATTGTGATATACAGAGGAATCAAGGTTCATAGATAAGATAGGGAAAAAAAGGTTGTCTATCTCCTTTGAATCGTGGTCTTGATCTCTGTAAACTGTTCTCTGAGCCGCTTCATCATCCCATCTCCTAACATGATAATAAGATCTCTGTTCTCTTGAGTCATATGAATATCTTCAATCAAATTAACTCTGAAAAACTCATGCATTCTTTCTTCTTTTTCAACAAAAAGAGCCAGTTTCTCTGATAACTGATTCAAAAGAATCCTAATCGGTTGCTCTCCAGATGTCAACTGATCCACTAAAAATTTCTGATTATCTAGCAAAACTGACAAAGGGGCACTATTACACTGAAGATCGTGTAATCTGTCACTCATATTGCTCATTGCTGCAGTAATTGCTTGAAATCTCCGAATCAAATCAGGTGAAGAGCCTGATCCACTCACAACATTGTTTGCAACAGACTCAAATTTATTCTCCATGTAAATCTTCATCTCAGACAAATCATCTTTCATTACCATCTCTGATTTTAACTGATCAACAGCATGCAGCATATCAGTCTTAAACAAATCTACTTCCTGTCTTGAAACAGTAGATTCTTTCAGCTTTTGAAACTTCAACTGCTCTAAGTTCAGAGAATTTCTGAGACTAACATTCTCAGATTCTAATTGAGAGATATGCTTGTACAACTCAACAACTTCTTCTTTTCTCGAATCAGGGGCATCCTGTGCTCTATTCTCATGTCCAGAAATAGGTTGATGAGGCAGGGCAAGTGGTAAAGAATCTGCATCTGACTGTTCTTTGTCCTTGTCCTGACAAGGTTGATCCACTGAACTAGCTTTTGAAGCCTGAAACTCTTCCACTGAAAAATCTTCCTGAAGTACCTCTGTATTAGCTTCAGAAGTATGTTCATCACGAACAGTAGTCTCTCTAACTTCTACTGAATGGTCAAGAACAATATTTTCATGTAAATCTTGAGGTCGGGCCACTTCTTCACCAGGCACTGCCTCCATAAGTTGTTCTTGTGGAATTACTTTTTCAACAGCCACAGCAGCAGATTGAGGTTCTTTTTGGATTTCCGGTTGAGCTGCTAGTTCCTCTATCGGTGCAGTCTGCACCACAACAGCTTCTCTCACAAATGAATAAGAAATTACCGGTTCAGAGGATTTCAAGGCAGGAGAGATAATTTCTTCATCAATTGACATCTTCCTTCTAGATTGAAGTCCTTCTTGACTTCTCTCTTCCTCAACTTCCTCTATCTCAAAGCGAATTCTCCTTGCCACTGTACTAACTCTTGATTCTGCTTGTCCCTCCTTGGACTTAGCCGGTTGAGCCTGAGCACTCTCCGAGTCTTCCTCAGCTCCAACAGGTAAGAGTTTTCCTTTAATTGTGCTCCAGAAGAATCCTACTTTCCTTTAAGTTCCAGCATTAAAAACATTACTATGGTGACATTTCACCCCAGCATCTACCAATCTGATCATTCCTCTTTTATGCAAAAACAAAGAAATGAACCTTCCATAAGGGAAAAAGGTCATTCTTGCTTCACTCTGACAGCAGTATCTCAGATATCTTATCATAAACCGAGTAAAATTAAACTTAATATCACACATCAGAAGATACATTATGTACATGTCAGGGTATAGGATTTTCTCCATCTCAGCCATCCTTAGTGCTAAACCAGTCTGAACAAATTTTACCAAGATTTTCTGATCGGGCTCCAAATCATTAATAAACATTTTCTTTATCACTCTGGTTCCAAACAGAAAAGACATAATGTCTTCAGACTTATGTACAGAATCTCCAATATTCCGTAAATCGAAATGAAAAACTCCTTCATGAGGGCAGTTAAGAATTTGACTTATCTCTACAGATGATATGGAAAAGTCCTTATCCTCTATTTGAGCCAATAAACTATCCTCCGTATCTCCAAGGCTAAACTGAACAGTTCTAAAGAAATGTCTCATTTCTGCCTCATATAGAAACTCAGAATTTGCACTATTAAAAGCTTGCTCAAGGCTTTGAAACGACAACGCTTGCTTCAACAGTAAATTAGTTTCAAACAGCCATTCTAAATCTATGACTTTACCTTGCAGTATTTTCCGACCAACTACTTTAGGTTTCTTTGCAGCACTGCTCTCAGCTTCATCTGGACGCTTAGTCTTTGCCATTTCAACAACGATTTCTGAAGGTTCGAAAGTTTAGGGTTTGAAGATTCAGAAAAGGGTTTCGGAGCAGATGTGCGGTTTTAGGTTTTCGAAAGGGTTTCCGAAAAAGGTGAAACAGTTTAGAAGGTGAACCGGTTCTGACAGCCTTGATTCCTGTGTAATCACTAATCATTACTTTTATTTAAAACAAAATAAAATTACTTATAGTGGGAAACAGAAATTAAGCAGAATTCGAAAACAGAATAAGATTTAAAAAAAAATTATTTAAAATTAAATAAACCTAACTCCCCCTTAATAAATTCAAACCTTGCCGTGGGAAGTGGTTTAGTAAAAATATCTGCTAATTGATTTTCTGTATTTACAAATTCTAAAAATATATCCTTTTTAAACACATGATCTCTTAAAAAGTGATGTCTTATATCAATGTTCTTAGTTCTAGAATGACTAATAGAATTTTTTGAAATATTAATTGCACTAGTATTATCACATAAAATAGGTGTATTATTGAAATTTAATCCAAAGACCATAAGAGTGTTTTTCATCCACAACACCTGTGCACAACAACTACCTGCAGACACATATTCTGCCTCGGCTGTTGACAGGGCAACTGAGTGTTGTTTCTTACTAGACCATGATACTAAAGACTTTCCTAAAAAGTGACATGTTCCTGAAGTACTCTTCCTATCTAATCTACAGCTTCCAAAGTCAGCATCTGAATATGAAATTAAATTAAAATCAGAGGTTTTTGGATAAAGCAGAGATTGATAAGTAGTACCTTTTAAATATCTAAAAATTCTTTTAACAGCAGTTAAGTGGGATTCTTTGGGATTTGATTGAAATCGAGCACAAAGACATACTGAATACATTATATCTGGTCTACTAGCAGTAAGATATAACAAACTACCAATCATACCTCTATATTACTTGTTGTCCACTGATTTTCCAGTTTCATCCAAATCAAGTTTTATATTAGTACACATAGGAGTTGTAAATGTCTTGCTGTTTTCAAGTCCAAATTTCTTAAGTAAATCAGTAATGTATTTGCATTGATTTAAAACATTTCCAAAATCTTTTTGAAATATTTGAAGACCCAAAAAGAAATTTAATTCTTCCATCATACTCATTTCAAATTCTTTTTGCATTAATTCTGAAAATTCATGACAAAGAATTTTATTGGTTGATCCAAAAATTACATCATCAACATAAATTTGAACCAACATAACATTATTTTTCACAGTTTTCTTAAAGAGTGTTGGATCTTCTAGTCCAACAGTAAAATCATTTTTCAAAAGAAAAGAACTTAGTCTTTCATACCAAGCTCTAGGTGCTTGTTTAAGGCCATAAAGAGCTTTAGTAAGTTTGAAAACAGAATCTGGTTTTTGAGAATTTTCAAAACCAGGAGGTTGCTCAACATAAACTTCCTCCATTAAATAACCATTTAAAAAGGCAGATTTAACATCCATCTGAAATAATTTAAAATTCATATAAGATGCATAGGCTAAAAGGATTCTAATGGCTTCTAACCTGGCTACAGGTGCAAAGGCCTCATCATAATCTATTCCTTCTTCTTGATTGTATCCTTTAGCAACTAATCTTGCTTTATTTCTAGTTATTATCCCTTGATCATCCTGTTTATTCCTAAAGACCCATTTAGTTCCTATTACTGGATAATCATGTGATTTTTCAACTAATTCCCAAACCTTATTTCTCTTGAACTGGTTCAATTCATCCTGCATTGCTATTACCCAGCTCTCATCATCTAAGGCTTCTTCTATGGTCTTAGGTTCTTGTTGGGATAGGAAAGCAGAGAATTCAACTATGTTTCCAGAGTTTCTTCTAGTTTGAATACCAGTCTCTAAGTCACCTATCACAGATTCTAAATGGTGATTCTTTAAGGTTCTAGACTATCTAGGCATTACATTCAAAGGTTCTTCAGTGTCATGTTCTTCTGAACTGGACTGAATTTCTTTTATATCATTTTCAAAATCATTCTTTAAATTCTCAAGTCTCATGTTTTTATTAGAATCAGGTTCATCTATTTGTTCTATCCTTTTCTCAAAAGGATCAGATTCATCAAATTTCACATGAACTGATTCTTCAACAATCCTTGACTTTTTATTATAGACTCTATAAGCTTTGGAGGTTGCAGAATATCCTAATAAAATACCTTTATCAGATTTTGGATCAAATTTACCAAGATTATCTTTGGTATTCAAGATGTAAACCTTGCATCCAAAAACTTTAAAGTAATTTACTTTAGGTTTTCTGTTATTCCATAGTTCATAGGGTGTCTTTTTCAAAATAGGTCTTATTAAAATTCTATTCATTATATAACAAGCTGTATTAACAGCTTCTGCCCAGAAATATATAGGTAGGCTATATTCATTTAACATAGTTCTAGCCATTTCTTGAATAGTTCTATTTCTTCTTTCTACAATCCCATTCTGTTGAGGTGTTCTTGGAGCAGAGAAGGTGTGTTTAATACCCATGTTTGAGCAAAAGGAATTAAATTCCTGGTTCTCAAATTCTCCACCATGATCACTTCTCAATGAGATTATATTAAAACCTTTTTCATTTTGAATAGATTTACAAAAACCTTCAAATAAACTAAAAGCTTCACTTTTAAATTTCAAAAAGAAAATCCAAGTAAATCTAGAATAATCATCAACTAATACATAAACATATAATTTACCAGCTAAACTTGCTACTCTTGAAGGTCCAAACAAATCCATATGGATAAGTTATAGAGGTTTAGTTGTAGCAACTTTATTAACAGATTTGAATGATGATTTGTGTTGCTTGCCAAGCTGACATGCATCACAGAATCTGTCATTTTCAAATTTGAGACTAGGCAAATCAGAAACTAGATGTTTCTTAGATAATGTATGTAAAGCATATATATTGCAATAACCAAGTCTTCTATGCCAGATCCAGGATTCACTTATATTAGCAGTTAAGCAGTTTACTTGTTGTTTACACAAGGAATACAAATCCAAAGTATAAACATTATCAGTTATGGGTGCTCTAAACTTAAACAGTTTATCTTTAGAAACAGTACAACTATTGTTAGTAAAATCAACAGTGTATCCATCATCACAGAGTTGAGAGATACTTATCAGATTGTGTTTTAACCCTTGTACATAAAGTACTTTGTTGATTGAGACTGTCTCTGGATCTCCAACTGTTCCAATACCAATAATCTTTCCTTTGGCATTGTCAACAAAGGTGACAAGTCCTCCTTCCTTTCGAGTAAGAGAAGAGAAATTAGCTGAAGTTCCACTCATGTGTCTTGAGCAGCCACTGTCCATATACCATATTTCTTTCTTTCTTTGGTGACCTGCTACCTGCAAAGACATTCAAACAAATTGCTTTGGTACCCATATTTTGTTGGGTCCAGGAGTGTTAGCAAGCAGTGATCTGGGTATCCAGATTTGCTTTGTTTCCTTAAAATTGATTGAATCATATAGATCGTTGGAAATATTAGCTTTCTTAATTCCACATATTTGAGGTTGTCTTAGAAAACAGTTTTTAGCTATATGAACTTTTGTTCCACAGAAGTTACAAATAACCTGTTTAGTGCTAGGAACAAAATAATTTTTGTATAACTTAGGTTTTTCTCCTTTACTTCCAATTCCAAACCTTTCATTTTTAATTACAGTTTTTCCAAGTATCTCATTTAAGGTTTTTTCTCCTTTTGTAAAAACTAATGCAGCCTTTTTATAAGATTCTACTTCATCCTGTAGAGTTTTTATTTTTGATTCCTAATTAATTTTATTTGAGTCAGCAGAGTTGTATTTGTCAATTAATTCCTTATGTTGTTTTAGCAAAGTATTTCTCTCATTTGAAATAGCTTTGTGCAAGTTCTTTATAGATTTATATTTTTTAAATAATGAGTCATACCTTTCTTCAAGCATATTGCAGTAAGTTGAAAGTTTTTTATTTGAGAAGCTTGTTTCAGAGTTTGATTCATTATTTGAGTCAGAGGAGTAGTATGAGTGTACCTCATCAGTTTCAGCCATGAAACACATATTTGCTTTTAAATTGGCTTCCTCCTTCTCTGAGCTTGATTCAGAAGAATTACTTGAGTCTTCAGAAACACTCCAAGTAGCTTTCATAGCTTTCTTGTCTTTCTGTTCATAATCATCTCTTTTGAAGAATTTCTTCTTCTTTGCATCTTTCAATTTTGGGCAATCCGGTCTGATATGTCCCATCTTTTTTCATTCATAACATCTCACTTCCTTGATATCCTTTTTGAAGGATTTCTTGAAGTCTTTCTTCTTACTGTAGAACTTTCTGAATTTTCTGGCTAGCTGAGCCAGTTCTTCATCCGAATTTGAAGAATCAGAGCTTTCTGATTTAGCACTTACTTCTCTGTTCTTCATCTTTCTATCCTTTTGTTGAGAAGTAACTTTCAAAGAAGTATTTTCCCTTTTTATGTAGACTTTATGCTCATTTACCTCATCTTACATTTCAGCTTCGTACATCATCAATGTACCAATCAGTTCTCTCATAGTTAGATCTTTAACAGAAGTTGATTGTCTGATTGCTGCAGAGATTCCATTCCATCGAGTAGGAAGTACTCTCAGTACCTTCAACGCTTGATCAGCCTGCTTGATTGGTTCTCCTAGAGCTGTTATATTATTGACAATTTCTGTCAATCTTCCATTCATCTGAGTGATGCTCTCTCCTTCAATCATTCTGAAAGTATCGAATTTTAACTTAGCAGTTGCATATCTCATCTGTCTTACATTATCTGTTCCTTCATAAGCAACAGCTATTGTTTGCCACATTTCATATGCAGTCGGGCATTGAGATACTCTGTTAAATTCATCTAGTCCTAGACCACAGATGATTGCATTCATAGCTTTTGAATTTATGTCATACTCAGCCTCTGTAGCAGCACTCCATGTATCGGGATTTTCAGAAATTTCATAGGGAGTTAGAATCTTTGAATAGACTTTGTAACCAAGATTTTTCAGATAAATAATCATACGTGATTTCCAGCAGCCATAATTATCTCCATTAAAGTAAGGTGCTCTGACCATTGACATTCCCTCTCTCATATCATCCATGATACACTATGTATAATCTTTAAATACTTCTAGCTTGATAATACATTAAAAATAAGAAGCTCCTCCTCTGATACCAATTGTGGGATCTGAATCTACGGATTACACACAAGAGGGGGGGTGAATTGTGTCTTTTCAAAATTATTACAATCTCTTCAATTTAGACAAATTCTGTCCACTATGCTTTTGCATGATTAAATATGCAGCTGAAAAAGTAAAAGCATGAACACATGGATGTATAGTGGTTCGGGGAACAGAAGGCCCCTAGTCCACTCCACCAACGCTCAAATCCACGAGCTTGGAGATTTTCACTATCTGGTCCTCGTTTCCACAGACCTGTTCACAACTGAGTACAGGCAGTTGACACCTTTACAAGATTCAGGCAAACACAGCCTTCCTGGTTCAAACACGAACCCACACAGCTTAGAACGAGAAGCTGATCACTCAAAAATAAAAAAGGGTTTCGATAAAAAAAACACTTCTCCAGTTGTTCTTCACAATTGCAATAGAATGCAATTGACAGTAGATAGATCGTTGTCTTCAGAAAATAAAGATCTGTAATCAAAACAGTTCTGAGTCGATCCAGTTGCAATAGATATTACCAGAAACTTCACAACTTCAGCAGCAATAGATTCACAACAGATAGTCGATGTAGAACATGTGAATCTTCTATCAAGATCTTCCTTCGGTAATAAAGGTTTTACACTTCTTCTCGATCACCAGAAAAGAACGCCTTTACACAGTCTCTGTTTCTTGCTCGTTAAAAGATCAATCTATATATTTCACACACTTTCCTGTGTATATATATATATCCGAAGTTTCCAAGATAGAACATATATATTCAAATCTGAGAAAATCTTCCGCATAAATAGATCCATGAAAATCTCCTTTAGATTCGCGATATTAAATGAAATAACAGAGCCGTTGTAACTCCCCTGAAGAATCGGCATAAAAAGCTCCGTTTAAATCAATCAATAATCCATTGAAAATCGTCTTTGATTCAGTCAAAGTCGTACTTAAGAATCGGCTCGAAATCCGCTTAATAATCCGCTTGTTTGACCAATGCAAAAGGAAATATCGTCTGTCAAAAATATCCCGACGCCAAACGTAGGGTTGATGACGTGGCTCCAAACGTAGGGTTCACAAACGTAAGGTTCACAAACGTAAGGTTCAGAACGTACATACTTTCTCTTCAGCATTCAAACGTAGGGTTGATCATCCATACATTGTCTCGCTTCAACTCTCCAAAGAACGTACGGTTGATTATAAAAGTAAGGTTGATGATCCATACTTTTGAGAAACAAACTCAACACTGAAAACTAACGTACGGTTTCTCTTCCATACTTGTCCAACAACGAAAACGTAAGGTTCCTTCCAAACGTAATGTTCTTCTTCCATACTTTTCAACAACGTAAGATTCATTAACCATACGTTTCAAAATAACGTAAGGTTCCTTAACCATACGTTTCTTTTAACATAAAAAGTAAACTTTTCATCCATACGTTATGTTCATCAACGTAGGGTATGAACAGTGATTCCAGTACGCGCTAAAATTGATCTCGCGCTACAGTGATTCCAGAACACGCTAAAATTGATCTTGCGCTACAGTGATTCCAGAACATGCTAAAATTGATCTTGGAATAAATGAAGTATGAAATCTCGATGTAATAAATAAATAAAATAAATTCTTGCAAAATACTGAACGAAATAATTAGTAAATAATTAAGGGTATTTGTGAGCATCAAAATCATCATAAAGAGACAGAGTATTATTTGAAATAATCTCCCCCTTTAAAAAACATTATTTTGAATTGTTTGAAAACAATACATTGCTCAACACTTGTGGTTAATAAACTAGTAGAATACCCATGATTATGTTTTATTATATCATTATTTACTCAACTCATAATCTTTGCATAAAAGTATTCATGTTTATTATTAGTAAAGGCATGTGGTTTTAATTATTCACCATGGTTAATATTTTTGTCATTTTCTTCATTATTGCTTACCCTTACTGAGCATTTGTGCTTACCCCATTCTATGTTTTATTTTTCCTAGGATTCCAAGAAGAGTATTATGATTGATATGCAGGGTTAAGATAAAGGGAAAAATGGCGTTCTCAAAGATCTATTTATGTTGTGTTTTATGTTTTAAATTGTAATGTAATGTTAATGTATGCAATCTATTTTCCAAGACTGTTAAACTAATCGGTCATTCACGACTTTATTCCTTGTAATCATTCCATTATATTAAAATAATGCACTGACTCTGGGTAACTGGGGTCGGGGAATTACAAGGTGTCCTT
>CAUJRU010003066.1:0-57557 GCA_963277665.1 Viscum album
TTTAAATAACCTATTTTCATTATAAATATAAACCACAATGATTGTAATACCCCAAGCTTCCACAGTACACTCCTCTTTGAATAATACAGTAGCGTGTGTTGTACGCAACTTCGAGTTCTAACACACACCACAACCAATCAAATTAGCCGTTATGAATAGTAATACCTACTTTTTGAAATTTTATATATTTTATCATTCCAAATGGACTTCGTTTTAGTATTCAGAATATCAGATTTATCCTAAGTTGAAATTTTTTTAATTTTCTGAGAACTTCCAATTTTTTTATGAATAGTGAAGAACTCTTCAAAAGAACTTTTTTAATCAAAATAATTTATAGTGATAAATTATAATATTGAGTGTTTTAAAGTATAATTAGAATATATTTTTACTATTTTATCCAATGGTGCCCATTATAATTAATTTCACTTTGAAATTAGACATAAACAATTGTCAATCTTTTGATATATATTGTTTCTTAAAAACACACTATTTGTTGTGACAGCGGAAATTAATTATAAAATTAATTAATGCAACTTATCTGTTTGGAATTTTTTAAAATAGACATCATTTTTGAATTTGTAATATCAATTATAGCTTAGGGTGATATTTTCGCATTGTTCAGAAAAACTTCAATTTTTTATGAATAGTGAAACCACTAAGTGGTAGTTAAAAAACTAATTTTTCTTTTAAATTAAACATTACCACTTCTGTGATTTGATTTTCAAAAATCCGACATCCATGGTTGTCATTAGGAAGTAAAATGTGGTTCAATGGGATTAAAATAATTATTTGGGGTATAGTAACTTTTAAGTTTAATTAATCGCGATTAAAGGTAATTAGTGAAATTTAAGGTAAAAATGGTATTATAAAAATATGAAATGACCTTTACACTTTTCCTAACCCTATTGGATGTGTCATGGAAGTCCAAGAAAATCCATGGGTCTACATGGGGACCTCATGGAGCCACTTCGGTAGGAAAATGAAATAAATAACTTTTTATTTAATGTTAAAATAAAAATGTCACAAAGAAGAGTTGTTTTATTAAAACAATTTTTATATGGGGTTATACAAGTCATATTATTAAATATAAATATTCATTATAAATCTAAAAACAATTCCTACATAATTATATTTTTTTATAATTTTTAGACATTAAATAAATTAAATTATTTATGACACCATGATGATGCAACGATTACCTCGTTAATTAAAAATTTTAATAAAATGGAAGGATAATGTAAAATCTAAGCATTAAACTTGTCCAAAGCATATTTTATTAGAATATTTCGAACTCTTATCACCTTAGCCCTGAATTATATATGTTTGGGACCTTTAGAATCTGAAAAGAATTGTATAATAAAGTAACATTTTAATACTTTCCAAGAGTGCCCCACCTCACCACTTATAAAAGGCCCCCACCACTACCACCATACTCACACTTTCCAAGCCTTTTGGCTCAGCCAACCATGGACCAAATACTCTCCCAACTTCCCAACCTTACTCATAGAATCCTCAATTTGGGAAAAATACTTCCCATGGAAGCCTTTGGCTCAAATCAAAAGAGTTACCATATTTTAAGGTAATGTCTTCTCTTATGTTATTTTGTTTTACTTTGCTTATCCAACCCCCTAAACTCTTTTTCTTCATTTATTTTTTAACAACACCGGTATACTAAATATACTAGGATGTTTTTATATGAATAATTCGAGCTACACTTACACACACCTACATCTAATGGTTAAAAAACATACTGTTTCTGTGGATGGTGAATTTTTTCCTCACGAAACGATGAATGTTCAACACTCATATAACACCTTCAAAGGTGGCCATTAAGATGTAAATCTATTTATATATGATATATAATATGTTTATGTTTTACTTAAGGTTATTTATTTTTCATTTATGACATACAATTATTGTTTCCATTATGGGTGAACGCGATATTTTCATTTTAGGAAGTGCGGACTACCACCCCCTCCAAGTGATTTGAATCGTTAATGCCATATGTGATATTTATAAAGGATGGAGTAAAAGATATTTTATATGATCTTATACAGGAATTATAATATACATTTTTATCATTTTTATTTCATTAAATACAAAATAGAAATGAATGTAGCGTTCATGTGTACGTACGGCTTACCGTCTCCATGAACGGTGCATTTCATTTCTTACCTCTAAACGTTATGGAATATTATAAATGCATGTATATACTGGATATATATGAGATATATTATATCTAAATCATGAATATAATTCTGGATATAATGGATATTTCACCACATGACCAACTTGTAATTATAAGAAGTTTATTTTTGACTCAAGTACCTAAGATCGACAAAATGAACTTTATAAACATAAATAATTACATAATGTTCATGACATGGTAATAAGTGAAAATAAAGTAATAATGAACTTGAATAAGGTTCTTAAGAAGGTAACAATTAACTCTAGTTTATTATTCAGGAGATCAAATAACAGTTGAGTGAATTCGGACACGAGGTAAGGGAACTTCTTTTCCCAATTTCCATTCTTTGGGTTAATCTCCTAATTTCAAATTATGTCATGATATTAATATATCCTATATTGTATTTTTACTTTAATTATGTGTAATTATGGTGAATGAACATAATAGATCAATTTTATTTAAATAAATGATCATTGTAAGGTACTTCGTCTCAATCTCCATTTATTGAGTCATATTTTGTTTTATACACAACTTTCTTTTATACGGTGTATAAACCCCTTTTACTATTACACATATTAAAAAGGACTCTTTTTAATACGAATCATTTTACTAAAGGACAAAAATGAATGATTTTCTTGCCGTACGTATGCAGCGACAAAGACTTCCCCACCGTCGTGACCATTATTTGAGTTTTGGATTTCTCTACAAGCCATAACTTTTTTTAAATGAAAAATAAAAACAAAGTTGTAATTTTCTTTTATTTTGGTATTGAAAATGGTTTTGAAAGTGTTTTTATTATATCAATGTGTTGTATTGTTATCTTGTGATTGAAATGTTGAAATTTTATGTTTCTTTTATGCATGTGTTATGTGATACGAATATGTTATGGTTTATGATATGTTTAAACCTTTTCATATAAGGAATGCATCGGACTTAATAAGTGACGGGTGGAGCCCGCTATAGCTCCTCGATGCATCAGTAGGTCTCATAAGACAAACTAGTGTCTTGGAATGAGGCCTTGACAAAATCTTATTTGTGGTCCTGGCACGAGGCCTTGCCTACGTGGTTATGATAGTCTGGCATTATGCATTCCATCATTATGAAAGTGGTTATTGATAAAACATGTGATTATTCGACTAGTAGAATATAATGTGAGTAAGTAAATGGAATTATTTAATTTATTTTTTCTATATTATGCTGAAGTTAATGTTTAAAAAGTATTTTGATTTAGTTATACATTTCCTTAAATGTTAATGTTTATTTACGAAAGCTTCCGCAATATTGTAATCCTTACTGAGCTTCTGAGCTAACCCCTTTCAATGATTTAATATTTTCCAGGATGTGAAGAATTATTTTATGAATAACCTGCAGGGATTGTCAGAAGTGGATATGAGTGTGGTCTATGGAGACTTTGTTATTGTAGTTTTTCACTTTATCAAGTAATGTAACATTTATGAATGTATCTAGTGTTTCCAAGGCTACAAAACTAATCGGTATTTCGAGACATGATCTTTTGTGATCATGCCAATGTTACGCAATAATGCACCGACTCTGGGCAACTGGGGTCGGGGCGTTACAGTTGGTGTTAGGGGTAGTTTAGTACTAACCTTGGAAGCTAGATTTAGATAAACTATGATTAGAGAACATAGCCCAAAGATAGACTTTGAGGATTAGTATATAAGAACTTCCTAGAATTTTGGTATTAAAGAGATTTTGTCTGTTTTTCGAGCAATACATCCCTGTCTGGATACGAACAGGTAGAGGCGGCTCTGGTACAGATGTACGTAGGGGTAAAACCCAAAAACACCGCTTTGAGCTATACTTGAATGGGAACTGGTGCACGATAATGGGCCTTGCTACACTCTTGGTTACGACACTCCCGGGGGATATGCTTAGGATAATTCTCATTTTCTTTACAAACCACTATGAAGGGTTATGAGTATATACTTCCTCAAATAAAACATTTTTATCGATTATATCCATAAATATTTCAATTTATGTTAAGTATTTTACAAGTATGGAATTATGTATTTTGATTCCTAAACTAATCTATTTTATGACATTGTTTAGAAATGGAACCTATTGGAAGGAATGGAAACTGTATCAATGCACGCACTCAGTGTATAGATTTCCCTCATCCTCAAGATAATTATTGTGGGGATGGAGATACAGTTGGTGCTGATCAACGTATTACTATACTAGGACACCTCACATAGGTTATGAATAATAACCTTACTCGTATAGAGCACCCTGATCTGCAATGTAGAGGATCAATGTTAGACCGCTTCATGAGGCAACAACCACCAACATTTAATGGGGTTATAAATCCATTAGTACCTGAGCAATGGACAAACTCTTTAGAGAAAATATTCCATGCCTTGGGGAGTAGCTAAAGAGAGAAGGTTGTCATGACAGTCTACCGCCTCACTGGAGATGCCGATCAATGGTGGTCGCTGATTCAAAATAAAATGGAAGATGAAGAAGTATCAAGTATGTAATGGAGAGAGTTCAATGATCTTTTCATAGAAAAATACTTTCCTTGTGACCATCGAGAAGATATGGAAAGGTAATTTCTGAGTCTGAGACAAAAGGAGGATTAGAATGTCGCAAAGTATGAGGCTAACATTACAAGGTTAGTGAGACATGCTGAAAATTATATACGTAACCCAAGAAGTATGATTGATCGTTTATTTGATGGGTTAAAACCATTTCTCCGTCAAGAATTAGTCTCACAAACCTTCTCATCATACAAAGATATTGTCTCGTGTGCTATCAAGACGGAAAAGAAATTTTCTAAGTCTTACGACTTTAAAGAAAAGAAAGAAAAGAAGAGATCTTCTGATCAATATGGAAATGGAAATAAGGGAAAGAATAGAAGAGTTGAATATCAGTATTGTAGTAAATGTGGAAATAAACACCCAGGTACATGCTTGAAGGGAATGAGAGTCTGTTAGAAGTGTGGTGAAAAAGGCCACCAAGTTCATGATTGCAAGGTAAAGAAAGTTGTTGTCAATGTGGAATGAAATAATTTAGAGATATGGGATATTATGAAAATGAATGTCCTAAGTGTCAGGGGAACTTACCTCAGAAGAGGACAAGGGATCAAGGCCAAGCTTATTCTATCACTACTGCTGAGGTTGAAGCTCCGAAAGACGTGGTGGCAGGTAATTTAATGGTTTCCTCATGTTTAGAAAATGCATTATTTGATTCTGGATCATCACATTGTTTCATATCATCCCAGTTTTCTAAGAAAATGAGATATTTCCAATTTTATTTGACAAAAGAATTTTTAGTCAATACTCCTAAGGGAAGTATTATTGCAACAATGTTTTGTGAATCAGTCCCCATTAAAGCACATAACTATTCATTATCCTCTGATCTCATTATCATACCTATGATTGAGTTTGATATAATCCTTGGTATGGATTGGATTTCGGACTATGATGCAATGATTTATTGTAAGAAGAAGGAGGTTACGATTTTTGATGATGATGATAAGGAACACCTTATTTTTATAGCAGAATCGTCACCACCTAATTCTTATTTAGATCCACCCCCAGTAGCTCAACTAAATTCAATTATTGGGGAGGAATAGAATGAAATAACTGAGGGTGAGGGAAGTAATGTTCAAATAAAGTATGTACCTATTGTGAAAGAATATGAAGATGTGTTTCTGGAAGAATTACCTGGACATCCTCCAGAACGAGAAGTTGAGTTTTCCATTGATTTAATTCTTGGATCAAGGCCTATATCAAAGACCCCTTATAGGATGGACACCATGGAATTAGTTGAACTAAAGAAACAACTAGAGGAATTGAGTAATAAGGGATTTATTCTCCCTACTGTTTCTCCAAGGGGAGCCACTATCTTTTTTGTAAAGAAGAAAGATGGATCTATGAGGTTGTGCGTTGACTACAGGGAGATCAATGCTATAACAATAAAAACAAGTATCCCCTACCTCACATTGATGATTTATTTGACTAATTGAATGGAGCTCAATACTATTCAAAGATTGACCTTCAATCTGGATACCATCAGTTCTGTGTGAAGAAGGAAGACATTTCGAAGAAAACATTTCGAACAAGGTACAGGCATTATGAGTTTATAGTAATGCCTTTTGGATTGACTAATGTACCTTCTGTATTCATGGATCTAATGAATAGAGTTTTCAAGGAATATCTAGATGATTTTGTGGTAGTATTTATTGATTACATCATAGTGTACTCCAAAATCTAATAAGATCATGAAAATCAATTGCGCATTATCTTGAAGACTCTTAGAAGGCATGAATTATATGGGATGTTTAAAAAGTGTGAATTCTGGCTTCAGGAGATTTCTTTTCTTGGCCACATTGTCTCTAAGGATGGAATTTCCATTGATCCTTCTAAGACCAAGGCAATCCAAGAATGGATAGCACTGACGAGTATAACTAAGGTACGCAACTTTATTGGTTTGGCAAGTTATTATCGACATTTTGTCCAGAATTTTGCCTGATTGGCTAACCCATTGACGAAGGTCACACGTAAAGGGGTTAAATTCGTCTGGACAAAAGAGTGTGAAGAATGTTTTGAAGAACGTAAGAGAAGATTAGTAAATTATCCTATATTGATTCTACCATCAGGGAATGATAGGTTCGCTATTTATAGTGACGCATCAATGAAAGGACTTGGTTGTGTCCTTATGACGAATGATATGGTTATTGCCTATGCATCACGACAGCTAAAAATTCATGAGCAGAACTATCCTACTCATGATCTCGAGTTAGCTGCAGTAATCCTTTCCCTGAATATATGGAGACATTATCTCTATGGTGAAAAATGTGAGATATATACCGATCACAAGAGTTTGAAATATATTTTCTCACAAAAAGAACTCAACATGAGGCAAAGACGATGGCTTGAAATACTCTAGGATTATGATTTCACGATACACTACCACCCAGGGAAGGAAAATAAGGTTACAGATGCTTTGAGTAGAAAATATCATGGAGTTTTGAACATGATGAGAGTGGAAAGGGATCCTATTTTCATGGATCTAGTAAAGATGGATATGGGAATCACTATGGAGGGTGAAAAATCAAAACATTTTCAAATGGTTTCCAAACCATCTTTACTAGAATGTATAAAGAGTTCTCAGTCCGATGATGAAGTGTTGAAAATGAAGATTAAAGGTTTCAATGATGGGCGGTTGAGTGACTTTGTTTATGAAGATGGAATTTTCAAATTTGGGAGGAGAATTTGTGTTCCCGATATACCTGATTTAAAGAGGTAATTATTGGATGATGCTCATAGTTCCAATTTATCTATACACCCCGAGATCAATAAAATGTATAGAGATTTAAAGGGAAATTTTTGGTGGGACAACATGAAAAGGGAGATTGCCGATTTTGTATCAAGATGTATGGTTTTCCAACAAGTGAAAGCTGGAAGGAAACATCATGGTGGAGTATTACAACCTCTTCCCATACCTGAGTGGAAATGGGATAATATTACGATGGATTTTGTCATGGGACTACAAAGTCCCCTAGAAGGAATGACGTAATATGGGTCATTTTTTATCATCTCACCAAGTCAGCACATTTTCTTGCTATAAGGGAAGATATGCCACTTGAACGTCTAGAAAGAATATATATTAATGAAGTTGTGAGACTTTATGGCGTACCCCTGTCGATTGTCTCGGATCGTGATCCCCGCTTTACATCATGATTCTAGAAAAGTCTTCAAGAGTCCTTGGATACTAAACTTCGTTTGAGCACTGCATACCACCCTAAAAGAGATGGACAACCAAGAAGAACTATTCAAACCTTAGAAGACATGTTGAGATCATTCTCACTTGACTTTCAAGGAATGTGGGATCAATATTTACCTCTGGTAGAATTTTTCTATAACAATAGCTTCCATTCAATTATTCGGATGGCAAAAAATAAAGTGTTATATGGAAAGAGATGTCACACACCAACCTGTTGGGATGATGTTTTTGAAAGAAAACTTGTAGGCCCAGAACTGGTGGAGGAAATGATGGAAAAGGTGAAGGTAATCCAAAACCACATCAAAGTAGCTCAAAGTAGGCAGAAGAGCTATGCTAACAATCGAAGGAAGGATTTGGAGTTTCAGGTAGGAGATCATGTTTTCTTGAAGGTATAACCATGGAAGGGAGTTATACGCTTCAGTAACAAGGGTAAATTGTGTCCCAGGTACATCGGACCCTTTGAAATTCTAGAACGAATTGGGGTTGTAGCTTACTGTTTGACAATGCCGCCAAGTCTCTCCAAAGTTCATGATGTATTCCACGTATCACTGTTGAGAAAATACATTCCTGACCCAACGCATGTACTCACCTATGAGAAATTAGAATTGGAACCTGATCTGTCTTATTGTGAAGAGCCTGTCAGGATTCTTGATACAAGAGAATAAGTGCTGAAAACCGGACGACTCATCTGGTAAAAGTTTTATGCAGAAACCATAAGATGGAGGAGGCAACGTGGGAACCCGAGGAACTTATGATGAAGATTCACCCGAGTCTTTTTATACAGTGTTATTATATGAAATTTCAGGGACGAAATTATATTAATGAGGGGAGAATGTAACACCCCAAGCTTCCACGGTACACTACTCTTTGAATATTACAGTAGCGTGTGTTGTACGCAACTTCGAGTTCTAACACACACCACAACAAATCAAAGTAGCCGTTATAAAAAGTAATACCTACTTTTTTGAAATTTTATAAATTTTATCTTTCCAAATGAACTTCGTTTTAGTATTTGTAATATCAGAGTTATCCTAAGTTGAAATTTTTGTAATTTTATGAGAACTTATAATTTTTTTATGAATAGTGAAGAATACTTAAAAACAATTTTTTAATCAAAATAACTTATAGTGATAAATTATACTATTGAGTGGTTTTAAATTATAATTAGAATATATTTTTACCATTTTATCCAATGGTGTTCATTATAATTAATTTCACATTTTAATTAGACATAAACAATTGTCAATCTTTTGATATATATTGTTTCTTAAAAACACACTATTTGTTGTGACAGTGGGAATTAATTATAAAATTAATTAATGCAACTTATTTGTTTGGAATTTTGTAAAATAGACATCATTTTTGAATTCAGAATATCAATTATAGGTTAGGGTGAAATTTTTGCATTATACTGAAAAACATCAATTTTTGATGAATAGTGAAACCACTAAGTGGTAGTTAAAAAACTGATTTTTCGTTTAAATGATAAATTACCTCTTCTATGATTTGATTCTCAAAAATCTGACATACACGGTTGTCATTAGGAAGTAAAATTTGGTTCAATGGGATTAAAATAATTTTTTGGTGAATAGTAACTTTTAAGTTTAATTAATCGCGATTGAAGGTAATTAGTGAAATTTAAGGTAAAAATGGTATTATAAAAATATTAAATGACCTTTACACTTGTCCTACAACTGTTGGATGTGTCATGGCAGGCCAATAGAATCCATGGGTCAACATGGGGACCCCATAGAGCCACATTGGTAGGAAAATGACACAAATAACTTTTTATTTAATGTTAAAATAAAAATGTCACAAACAAGAGTTGTTTTACTAAAAAAAATTTTAAATGGGGTTATACAAGTCATATTTTTGACTATAAAAATTAATTAGAAAGATAAAAATATTTCCTACATAAAGATATATTTTAAAAAAAAATTAGACATTAAATAAATTAAATTATTTATGTCACCATGACGATGCAACGATTACCTCATTAATTAACAATTTTAATAAAATGGAAGGATAATGTCAAATCTAAGCATTACACTTGTCCAAATCCTATTGTATGAAAATATTTCTAACCCTTATCACCTTAGACTAGAATTATATTTGTGTGGGACCTTTAGAATCTGAAAATCATTGTATAATAATGTAACATTTTATTACATTCCTAGAGTGCCCCTCCTCTCCACTTATAAAAGGCCCCCACCAATACCACCTTAATCACATGTTAAAAGCCTTTTGGCTCGGCCAAACACTGCCCAAATAATCTCCCAACATCCCTACCTTACTTCTAGAAGCCTCACTTTGGGCAGAAGTTTCCCAAGGACGCCTTTGGCTCAAATCAAAAGAATTACCCAATTTTAAGGTAATGTCTTCTCTTATGATATTTTGTTATACTTTGATTATCCAACACCCTAAACTATATTTATTCATTTATATTGTAATAACAACAGTATCCTCAATATAATATTATTTTGTTATAAGAATTATTCGAGCAACACTTACACACACCTACATCTAATGGTTAAAGAACATACTGTTTCTGTGGATGGAGAATTTCTGCCTCACGAAATGATGATTGTTCGACACTCATATAACGTCTTAAAAGGTGGACATTAAGATGTCACTATATTTATATATGATATATAATATGTTTATGTTTTACTTAAGGTTCTGTATTTTCCATTTATGGCTTTCCTTTATTGTTTCCAATGTGGGTGAACATGATATTTTCATTTTTGGATGTGCGGACTACAGCCCCCTCAAAGTGATTTGAATTGTTAATGCCATGTGTGGGATGTATAAAGGATGGAGTAAATGATATTATATATGATATTATACTGGAATTATAATTCACATTTATTTCATTATGATTTCATTAAATATGAAATAGAAATGAATGTAGCATTCATGCGTACATATGGCTTACCGTCTCCATGAACGGTGCATTTTATTTCTTACCTCTAAACGTTATGGAATATTATAAATGCATGTATATAATGGATATATATGAGATATATGATATCTAAATCATGAATATAATTCTGGATATAATGGATATTTCAACACATGACCAACTTGTAATTATAAGAAGTTTATTTTTGACTCAAGTACCTATGATCGACAAAACGACCGTTATAAACATAAATAATTACATAATGTTCATGACATGGTAATAAGTGATAAAAAACGAATAATGAACACGAAAAATGTTCTTAAGAAGGTAACGATTAACTCTAGTTTATTATTCAGGAGATCAAATAACGGTCGAGTGAATTCGGACATGAGGTAAGGGAACTTCTTAACCCAATTTCTATTCTTTGGGTTAATCTCCTACTTTCAAATTATGTCATGATATTAATATATCCTACCTTTTATTTGTACTTTCATTATGTGTACTTATGGCTAATGCACATAATAGATCTATTTTATTTAAAAAAATGATCATTGTATGTTACTTCGTCTCTATCTCCATTTATTGAGGCATATTTTGTTTTATACACAACTTTATTTTATACGGTGTATAAACCCCTTTTACTTTTGCGTTTATTCAAAAGAAATATTTTTTATACGAAGTGTTTTACTAAACGACAAAAAGGAATGCTTTTCTTGCCGTACGTATGCGGCGACAACGACTTCCCCACCGCCGTGACCATTATTTGAGTTTCGGCTTCCTCTACAAGCCATAACTTTTTTTAAATGAAAAATAATTACAAAGTTTTAATTTTATTTTATTTTGGTTTTGAAAATGGTTTTGAAAGTTTTTTTATTATATAAATGTGTTGTATTGTTATCTTGTGATTGAAATGTGTTAATGTTGTGTTCCCTTTATGCATGTGTTATGTGATACGAATATGTTATGGTTTATGAAATGTTTAAACCTATTAATATGAGGAATGCATTGGACTTAATAAGTGACAGGTGGAGCCCGCTATATCTCCTCGATGCATCGGTAGGTCTCATGAGACAAACTAGTGTCTTGGCAAGAGGCCTTGACAAAATCTTATTTTTGGTCCTGGCACGAGGCCTTGGCTACGTGGTTATGATAGTCTGGCATTATGCATTCCATCATTATGAAAATGGTTATTGATATTTCATGTGATTATTCGACTAGTAGAATATCCATGTTAGTAAGTAAATGGCATTATTTAATTTATTTTTTACATATTATGCTGAAGTTAAAGTTTAAAAAGGCATTTGTTTTAGTTATACATTGCCTTAAATGTTAATGTTTATTTACGAAAGCATCCACAATATTGTTATCCTTAATGAGCATCTGAGCTCACCCCTTTAAATGTTTCAATATTTTCCAGGATGTGAAGAAGTATTTTATGAATAACCTGCAGGGACTGTCAGAAGAGGATATGAGTGTGGTCTCTGGAGACTTTGTTATTGTAGTTTTTCACTTTATGAAGTAATGTAACATTTATGAATGTATCTAGTGTTTCCAAGGCTACTAAACAAATCGGTATTTCGAGACTTGATCTTTTGTGATCATGCCAATGTTACGCAATAATGCACCGACTCTGGGCAACTGGGGTCGGGGCGTTACAGTTGGTATTAGGGGTAGTTTAGTACTAACCTTGGAAGCTAGATTTAGATAAACTATGATTAGAGAACATAGCCCAAAGATAGACTTTGAGGATTAGTATAGAAGAAGTTCCTAGAATTTTAGTATAATATAGATTTTGTGAGTTTTCCGAGCAATAAATCCATGTCTGGATATAAGCAGGTAGAGGCGGCTCTGGCATAGATGTACCTAGGGTAAAACCCGAAACAACGCTTTTAGATAGACTCGAACGGGAACTGGTGTACGACAATGGGCCTTGCTGAACTCTTGGTTACGACCCACTCGGGGGATATGCTTAGGATAATTCTCATTTTTTTACAAACCACTATGAAGGGTTATGAGTATATACTTCCTCAAAGAAAATTTTTTTATGGATTATATCCATAAATAGTTCAATTTATGTTAAGTATTTTACAAGTATGGAATTATGTATTTTGATTCCTAAACTAATCTAGTTTATGCCAATGTTTAGAAATGGCATCTATTGGAAGGAATGTAAATCATATCAATGCACGCACTCCGTGTAGGGATTTCCCTCCTGTTCAAGATTATTGTTGCAGTGCTAGAGATACAGCTGGTGCTGATCAACTTATTACCATACTGGGACAACTCACTCAGGTTATGAATAATAACCTTACTCTTATGGAGCACCCTGATCCGCAACGTGGAGGATCAATGTTAGACCGCTTCATGAGGCAACAACCACCAACATTTAATGGGGGTAAAAATCTATTAGTAGCTGAGCAATGGATAAACACCTTAGAGAAAATATTCCATGCCTTGGGGAGTAGCGAAAGGGAGAAGGTTTTCGTGGCAGTCTACCGCCTCACTGGAGATGCCGATCAATGGGGGTCACTGATTCAAAATAAAAAGTAAGATGAAGAAGTATAAAGTATGGAAGGGAGATATTTCAAAGATCTTTTCTTAGAAAAATACTTTCCTCTTGACCATCGAGCAGATATGGAAAGGCAATTTCTGAGTCGGAGACAAAAGGAGGATGAGAATGTCGCAAAGTATGAGGCCAACATTACAAGGTTAGCGAGACATGCTGTAGATTATATACGTAACCCAAGAAGTAAGATTGATCGTTTCTTTGATGGGTTAAAACCATTTCTCCATCAAGAATTAGTCTCAAAAACATTCTCATCATACGAAGATATTGTCTCATGTGCTATCAAGACAGAAAAAAAATTCTCTAAGTCTTATGACTTTAAAGAAAATAAAGAAAAGAATAGATCTTATGATCAATACAGAAATAGAAATAAGGGGATTAAGGGAAGAGTTGAATATCTGTCCTGTAGTAAATGTGGAAAGAAACACCCTGGTACATGCTTGAAGGGAATGAGATTCTGTTACAAGTGTGGTGAAAAAGGCCACTAAGCTCATGATTTCAAGGGAAAGAATGTTGCTCTCAATGTGGAACGCTATAATTGTAGAGAGGTGGGATATTGTGCAAATGAATTTCCTAAGCGTCAGGAGAACATACCTCAGAAGAGGCCAAGGGATCAAGGTCATGCTTATGCTATCACTACTGCTGAGGTTGAAGCTCCGAAAGACGTGGTGGCAGGTAATTTAATGGTTTCCTCAAGTTTATCAAATGCATTATATGATTCCGGATCATTACATTGTTTCATATCTTCCCAGTTTTCTAAGAAAATTAGATATTTCCAATTTGATTTATTAAGAGAATTTTGAGTCAAAACTCCTAAGGGAAGTATTATTGCAACAAAGTTTTGTGAATCAGTCCCCATTAGAGCACATAACTGTTCATTATCCGCTAATCTCATTGTCATACCTATGATTGAGTTTGATATAATCCTCGGTATGGATTGGATTACAGACTATGATGCAAAGATTTATTATAAGAAGTAGTAGGTTACGATTTTTAATGAAGATGATAAGGAACACCTTATTTTTAGAGAAGAATCGTCACCACCTAATTATTATTTAGATCCCCCCAGTAGCACAACTAAATTCAATTATTGGGGAGGAAGAGAATGAAAAAACTGAGGGTGAGGGATGTAATGTTCAAATAAAGGATGTAACTATTGTGAAAGAATATGAAGATGTGTTTCTGGAAGATTTACCTGTACATCCTTCAAAACGAGAAGTTGAGTTTTCCATTGATTTAATTCCTTGATCAAGGCCTATAAGGAAGACCCCTTATAGGATGGCCCACGTGGAATTAGTTGAACTAACGTAACAACTAGAGGAATTGAGTAATAAGGGATTTATTTGCCCTAGTGTTTCTCTATGGGGAGCCCTTGTCCTTTTTGTTAAGAAGAAAGATGGATCTATGAGGTTGAGCATTGACTACAGGGAGATCAATGCTATAAAAATAAAGAAAAATTATCCCCTACCTCGCATTGATGATTTATTTGACCAATTGCATGGATCTAAATACTTTTCAAAGCTTGACCTTCGATCTGGATACCATCAGTTGTGTGTGAAGAAGGAATACATTCCGAAGACAGCATTTCGAACAAGGTACAAGCATTAAGAGTTTACAGAAATGCCTTTTGGATTGACTAATGTACCTTATGTATTCATGGATCTAATGAATATTGTTTTCAAGGAATATCTAGATTATTTTGTGGTGGTATTTATTGATGACATATTGGTGTACTCCAAAAGCTACGAAGATCATGAAAATCATTTGCACATTATCTTGAAGACTCTTAAAAGGCATGAATTATATGGGATGCTTAGCAAGTGTGAATTCTGGCTTTAGGATATTTCATTTCTTCGCCACATTGTCTCTAAGGATGGAATTTATGTTGATCCTTCTAAGACCAAGGAAATCGAATAATGGCCAGTGACGATGAGTATAACTGAGGTACACAACTTTATTGTTTTGGCAGGTTATTATCGACGTTTTGTCCAGAATTTTGCCCGATTGGCTGACCCATTGACGAAGCTCACACGTAAAGGGGTTAGATTTGTCTAGAAAAAATAGTTTGAAGAGTGTTTTGAAGAACTGAAGAGAATATTATTCAATGCTTCTATATTGATTCTACCATCTGGGAATGATGGGTTCGTTATTTATAGTGATGCATCAATGAAAGGACTTGGTTGTGTCATTATGCAGAATGATATGGTTATTGCCTATGCATCATGACAGCTAAAAATTCATGAGTAGTACTATCCTACTCATGATCTCGAGTTAGCTGCTGTAATATATTCCCAGAAGATATGGAGACATTATCACTATGTTGAAAAATGTGAGATATATACCGATCACAAGAGTTTGAAATATATTTTCTCACAAAAAGAACTCAACATGAGGCCAAGATGATGGCTTGAACTACTCAAGGATTACGATTGCCCGATACACTACCACCCACGGAAGGCAAATAAGGTTGCAGATGCTTTGAGTTGAAAATATCATGGAGTTTTGAACATGATGAGAGTGGAAAGAGAACCTATTATCCTGGATCTATTAAAGATGGATATGGGAATCACTATGGAGGGTGAAACATCAAAACTTTTTCAAATGTTTGCCAAACCATCTTTACTAGAAAGGATAAAGTGTTCTCAGTCTGATGATGAAGTGTTGAAAAAGAATATTAAAGGAGTGAATGATGGGCGGTTGAGTGACTTTGTTTATGAAGATGGAATTTTGAATTTTGGGAGGAGACTTTGGGTTCCTGATATACCTGATTTAAAGAGGGAATTGTTGGATGATGCTCATAGTTACAATTCTCTATACACCCTGGGAGCACTAAAATGTATAGAGATTTAAAGGTAAATTTTTGGTGGGACAAAATGAAAAGAGAGATTGACGATTTTGTGTCAAGATGTATAGTTTTCCAACAAGTGAAAGATGGAAGGTAACATCTAGGTGGAGTATTGCAACCTCTTCTCATACCTGAGTGGAAATGGGATAATATTATGATGGAATTTTTCATGGGACTACCATATACCCCTAGAAGTAATGACACAATATGGGTCATTGTTGATCGTCTCACCAAGTCAACACATTTTCTTGCTATAAGGGAGGATCTTCACTTGAAAGTCTAGCAAGACTATATATTAATGATGTTGTGAGACTTCATGGAGAACCCCTATCGATTGTCTCGGATCGTGATCCCCTCTTTACATCAAGATTCTGGAAAAGTCTTCAGAAGGCCTTGGATACTGAACTTCGTTTGAGCACTGCTTACCACCCTCAAACAGATGGACAATAAGAAATAACTATTCAAACCTTAGAAGACATGTTGAGATCATGCTCACTTGAATTTCAAGGAATGTGGGATCAATATTTACCTGTGGTAGAATTTTCCTATAACAATTGCTTACATTCAAGTATTCATATGGCACCATATGAAGCGTTATACAGAAATATATGTCGCACACCAACCTGTTGGGATGACGTTGGTGAATGAAAACTTGTAGGCCCAGAACTGGTGGAGGAAACAATGGAAAAGGTGAAGGTAATCCAAAACCACATCAAAGCAGTTCAAAGTAGGCAGAAGAGCTATGGTGACAATCGAAGGAAGGATTTGGAGTTTCAAGTAGGAGATCATGTTTTCTTGAAGGTATCAACATGGAAGGGAGTTATACGTTTCGGTAACAAGGGTAAATTGAGTCCCAGGTACATCAGACCCTTCAAAATTCTAGAACGAATTGGGGTTGTAGCTTACTGTTTGGAAATGCCGCCAAGTCTCTACAATATTCATGATGTATTCCACCATATCAATGTGGAGAAAATAAATGACCGACCAAAAGCATGTACTCACCTATGAGGAATTAGAACTAGAACCCGATCTGTCTTATTGTGAAGAGACCGTTAGGATTCATGATACAAGAGAACAAGTGCTGAGAATCCAGACGACTCGTCTTGTAAAAGTTCTATGGAGAAAACATAAGATGGAGGAGGCAACGTGGGAACCCGAGGATCTTATGATGAAGAATCACCCGAGTATTTTTATACAGTGTTATTATATGAAATTTCGAGGATGAAATTATTTAAAGGAGGGGAGAATGTAACACCCCAAGCTTCCACGATACACTTCTCTTTGAATAATACAGTAGCGTGTGTTGTACGCAACTTCGAGTTCTAACACACACCACAACCAATCAAAGTAGACGTTATGAATAGTAATACCTAATTTTTGAAATTTTATAAATTTTATCTTTCCAAATGTACTTTGTTTTAGTATTTGGAATATTAGAGTTATCCTAAGTTGAAATTTTTGTAATTTTCGGAGAACTTCCAATTTTTTTATGAATAGTAAAGAATACTTAAAAACAGCTTTTTTTAATTAAAATAATTTATAGTGATAAATTGTACTATTGAGTGGTTATAAAGTATAATTAGAATATATTTTTACCATTTTATCCAATGGTGTTCATTATAATTAATTTCACTTTGAAATTAGATATAAACAATTGTCAATCTTTTGATATATATTGTTTCTTAAAAACACAATAATTGTTGTGACATCGGGAATTTATTATAAAATTAATTAATGCAACTTATATGTGTGGAATTTTTTAAAATATACATCATTTTTGATGTCTGAATATCAATTATAGCTTAGGGTGAAATTTTTTGCATTGTTCTGAAAAACTTTAATTTTTGATGAATAGTGAAACCACTAAGTGGTAGTTAAAAAACTGATTTTTCATTTAAATGAAACATTACCACTTCTGTGATTTGATTTTCAAAAATCCGACTTACATGGTTGTCATTAGGAAGTAAAATGTGGTTCAATGGGATTAAAATAATTTTTTGGTGAATAGTAACTTTTAAGTTTAATTAATCGCGATTAAAGGTAATTAGTTAAATTTAATGTAAAAATGGTATTATAAAAATATGAATTGACCTTTACACTTGTCCTACCCCTATTTTATGTGTCATGGACGACCAAGAAAATCCATGGGCCAACTTGGGGATCCCATGGAGCCACTTTAGTAGGAAAATGACATAAATAAATTTTTATTTAATGTTAAAATAAAAATGTCACAAACAAGAGTTGTTTTACTGAAACAATTTTTAAATGGGGTTATACAAGTCATATTTATGACTATAAATATTCATTATAAATATAAAACTATTTCCTACATAATGATATATTTTTTATAATCTTTATACATTAAATAAATTAAATTATTTATGACACCATGACGATGCAACGATTACCTCATTAATTAACAATTTTAATAAAATGGAAAGATAATGTAAAATATAAGCATTACACATGTCCAAATCCTATTGGATGAGAATATTTCGAACCCTTATCACATTATCATAGAATTATATAAGTGTGGGTCCTTTAGAATCTGAAAATCATTATATAATAAAGTAACATTTTATTACTTTCCATGAGTGCCCCTCCTCTTCACTTATAAAAGTCCCCCACCACTACCACCTTAATCACATGTTCAAAGCCTTTTGGCTCGGCCATACTCTGCCCAAGTACTCTCCCAAAATCCCTCCCTTACTCCTAGAAGCCTAACTTTGGGCATAATTCTTACCAAGGAATCCTTTGGCTCAAATCAATAGAGTTACCCGATTTTAAGGTAATGTCTTCTCTTATGTTATTTTGTTTTACTTTGCTTATCCAACCCCCTAAACTCTTTTTATTCATTTCTTTTGTAACAACACCAGTATCCTAAATATACTAGGATGTTGTTATAAGAATTATTCGAGCTACACTTACACACACCGACATTTAATGGTTAAAGAACATACTGTTTCTATGGATGGCGAATTTCTGCCTCACGAAACGATGATTGTTCAACACTCATATATCACATTCAAAGGTGGCCATTAAGATGTCACTCTACTTATATATGATATATAACATGTTTATGTTTCACTTAAGGTTATTTATTTTTCATTTATGTAATACATTTATTGTTTCCATTACAGGTGAACGCGATATTTTCATTTTAGGAAGTGTAGACTACTGCCCCCTCAAAGTGATTTGAATCGTTAATGCCATATGGGGGATGTATAAAGTATGGATTAAATGATATTTTATATGATATAATACTGGAATTATAATATACCTTTATATCATTATGATTTCCTTAAATACGAAATAGAAATGAATGTAGCGTTCATGCGTACGTACGGCTTACCGGCTCCATGAACGGTGCATTTCATTTCTTACCTCTAAACGTTATGGAATATTATAAATGCAAGTATATACTGGATATATAAGAGATATATGATATATAAATCATGAATATAATTCTGGATATAATGGATATTTCACCACATGACCAACTTGTAATTATAAGATGTTTATATTTGACTCAAGTACCTAAGATCGACAAAACGACCGTTATAAACCTAAATAATTACATAAGGTTCATGACATGGTAATAAGTGATAAAATAGAATAATGAACTTGAAAAAGGTTCTTAAGAAGGTAAATATTAACTCTTGTTTATTATTCAGGAGATCATAGAACGGTCGAGTGAATTCGAACACGGGGTAAGAGAAACTTCTTAACCCAATTTCCATTCTTTGGGTTAATCTCCTACTTTCAAATTATGTCATGATATTAATATATCATATCTTGTATTTGTACTTTCATTATGTGTACTTATGGTGAATTCACATAATAGATCTATTTTATTTTAAAAAAATGTTCATTATAAGGTACTTCGTCTCAATCTCCATTTATTGAGGCATATTTTGTTTTATACACAACTTTCTTTTATACCGTGTATAAACCCCTTTGACATTTACGTTTATTCAAAATAGAACTTTTTTATACGAAGCGTTATACTAAATGACAAAAAGGAATGTCTTTATTTCCGTACGTATGCAGCAACAACAACTTCCTTGCCACCGTGACCATTATTTGAGTTTAGGCTTCCTCTACAAGCGATAACATTTTTTAAATGAAAAATAAATACAATGTTTTAATTTTCTTTTATTTTGGTATTGAAAATGGTTTTGAAAGTGTTTTTATTATATCAATGTTTTGTATTGTTATCTTGTGATTGAAATGTGGAAATGTTAGGTTTCCTTTATGCATGTGTTATGTGATACGAATATGTTATGGTTTATGTTATGTTTAAACCTATTCATATGATGAATGCATTGGACATAATAAGTGACAGGTGGAGCCCACTATAGCTCCTCGATGCATCGGTAGGTCTCATGAGACAAACTAGTGTCTTGTCACGAGGCCTTGACATAATATTATTTGTGGTCCTAGCACGAGGCCTTGGCTACATGGTTATGATAGTCTGGCATTGTGAATTCCATCATTATGAAAGTGGTTATTGATATTGCATGTGATTATTCGACTAGTAGAATATCCATGTGAGTAAGTAAATGGCATTACTTAATTTATTTTTTCAATATTATGCTGAAGTTAAAGTTTAAAAAGGCTTTTTTTAGTTATACATTTCCTTAAATGTTAATGTTTATTTACAAAAGCTTCCGCAATATTGTTATCCCTAATGAGCATCTGAGCTCACCCCTTTCAATGTTTTAATATTTTCCAGGATGTGAAGAAGTATTTTAAGAATAACCTGCAACGATTGTCAGAAGAGGATATGAGTGTGGTCTATGGAGACATTGTTATTGTATTTTTTTCACTTTATAATGTAATGTAACATTTATGAATGTATCTAGTGTTTCCAAGGCTACTAAACTAATCGGTCTTTCGAGACTTGATCATTTGTGATCATGCCAATGTTACGCAATAATGCACCGACTCTGGGAAACTGGGGTCGGGGAATTACAAATATAATGAATAAGTATGGTATCATTGGATCATATCCCCATTTAATATTATGTAAAATAAAATCATTTAATCATATATGAAAAATTATATTCAAATATCACTTGTAATAATTAATTCGTCAAATTACATTTCCATTTTAAAATAAATTAATTTTTTTAAAAGTTGTGAACTTATATAGGAAATCATTTTCATTGAAAATAAACATGTAAAAATATAAAGAAAATATTCAAAGAATTATGGTGTCATGGAGGAGGTAAAATCCACTCATTATTTATATGTTAACAACATTCCTTCTTTATTTTTTTTAGATATTTGACAAAGTACTTCATTTTTAAAATTTAAAAAGGATTCATTTCAAATTGCTCTGTAAAAAGATAGAATTGGTTAAAAATGTCTAAAAATAATTTTAGGTGAATATTAAAACTATTTAATAAAAAAATTGAAAATGAATAGAAATATTCCTCAGTTACAAATTAAATATAAACAATCTTGAATAATGATGAGATTGTCAAATAAACAACAGCCACTTTGGTATCATTTTAATTGCCACCACAATGAAATAAAATGACATAGATAGATATAGAAAGTACATTGTTGAAATGATAATAATAATAAAATAATTTCATGGGTAGTATATACAACACACATAAGAATCATGTGCTATATAATATATATGTCACATAGAGATAATATATAGATGATAATCTTTTACCATTGGTCTGATTTCCATTGAGTGTTATTTTACCTCCAATAGAATAAATTTTAATTTATTATAAATATATAACATAATAATTTACAATATTATTATTTCATATAGGTTAATTATATATATATATATATATTAAATTCATCTATAATTATATATATAGAAAATTAATTACATTTATGATGGAGACGGTAGGCATTACATACACATGAAAATTATATTCAATTTTTTAAGGATGGTGAGAATAAAGGTAAAGAATAATTAAACTCTAAATAATAATTATTTTATCATTTATATCATATATATTTATAATATTCATCCTTCATACAATCAGTATAAAAATAGAAATAAGAAATCAATCACATCGCTTCGTGGAATTTGTAGTCCTCACATACAAATGAGTGACATTATCTTTTTCCAACATTTAGTATGATAAGTAGGTAGAAATGATATTATCATTTAATAAGTATAATTATGTTATAAATATAATATAAAAATATTAACCCCATATAAATACAAATCCAGAATATATGGTGATGAAAATTAAATTCTATTGTTACGTAGAGACGATAGTGGTACATACACACAAGGGATGCATTCACTACTTATTTGATGGAAAAAAGGGTTATAATGGGGATTCCATATTCATAATAAACTTTTATCTTATTAAGGATACATATTATACTATTTTATTATGAATTTGACATATTTAATGGAGGTAAATATGATTAGAAATGGAATGTGATGGGTCAGAGCGATTATCACTTATTCGAGATGACTTATTTAGATGTCATCTAATGTGATCAATATTTAGTATTTTGTGAAGAACAAACCTCATGAATGTGTCCATAAATGTGTATAATTGAATTTGGTAGAGAATCGTTGAATAGTAGGCTTAGTGTGGTGTAATGAATTGAGGTGGATGAAACCTTTTATAATTCTAGTGAGGGGTGCCTTTATAATTTCAAAAAAGATTGATATATTTTAAATTCAATATCAATATAAATACCAAAAAATGGAAAGGGATTATAAGATAATGTAATATAGAGTTTTAATACCTTCAAAATTTTATTTTAGGCATGTTTTGGTGTAATTTTAAAACATGAAATTTTGATAAACCTTTAGTTAACCTATTTTAATTTTAACTATAGTAAAAAAACTCAATGTTAAAAGGTTGAATTATTTGGCTATAAGGTGTCATTTTGACCATAAATGGGAAATTTATGTTATTTTAGACTATAAATTATCCCATTAATCCATATAAATATTTTTATAATTGTTATATAAGTTGATAAAGAATTATTTTCATAAAATATTATTATCTTAAATTTTTATTCTATTCAATAAGTTGACTATAATAACCTTAATAAAACCCATAAAACTAGAAATAATTATTTTAAAATATCACCAACATATAATGGTAATATTTAGAATTCATTTATGAGATTAATTATCTCAAATTATAATAATTTTAAAATTTTGAAAATCATTTATTTGACTTTATTCATTAATTAAATAATAATGAATCAGTGTTGTGTAAGATTTTAAGGTAATTATTTCATCAATAAAATTATAAAAAAATTCCATAATGTTTATAAATAATTTATTGTTTGAAATAATATTTATAGTTTCACAAATATTATACGGCCCCATCCTTATACATTACTTAATCTTGAGTTATTTCAAGAATACATGTTGAGGATCTTTTCAGGTTTAGAGTTATAGAAAATTAGATCATAAATCATGCATTACAATCCACATTTAAACAAACCGGTTACATAAAAGATAGTAATCATTTTTTCAATCATCGGAAACATATTTAAAATAAAACATAGATTCTTTCTTGACACTTCCTTGACACTATCTCCACATCATGTACCTTTCCCTCGACCTATGAAAAACATTTCAAAAACATGGGATGAGCATAAAAAGATCAATAAGGGATATAAAAGTACGAAATGAAAAGATTAGTCCATGTATGAAATCATACTTTACTCATAAAACAAAATAATTTTAACATACCTCATCAAATCATGAATAAATCATAGAAATCATAAGGCATAAAGGTAACTTGAGGCATTTATAACATTATTATGTAGGGAGTAACCCTCATGGTTACGTTTGGAATACCCATCACAGTATATTCTCTAAATCTTTTCGGAGAAACCTTAACATTTAACCCCTTCTCATTACCCAATGCATTAGAGAGCTATATCGGGACCACCCGCCCTCAGTTTATCATGGAACCACCTGTCTTCATAATAATTCCCAAGAACCGTAACATAATCATATCACATAAAACATTCATAAAGGAAACATAACATTTCCACATTTCAATCACAAGATATCAATACAACACATTTATATAATAAAAACATTATGAAATCCATTTTCAATACCAAAATAAAAGTGAAGTAAAACATGATATATATTTTCCATTAAAAAAAGTTTATGGCTTGTAGAGGAAGCCGAAACATAAATAATGGTCAGGGCGGCAGAGAAGTCATTGTCGCCGCATAGGTACGAAAAATAAAACAAATTCCCTTTTTTCATTTAGTAAAATAATCATATAAAAATATTCCTTTTGTATGAAACTAAATGTAAAAGGGGTTTATACACCGTATAAAAGAAAGTTGTGTATAAAACAAAATATTCCACAATGAAAGGTGATTAAGACAAAGTCCCTTACCTCGTATCTGACTTGACTCGATCGTTATTTAATCTCCGGAATAATAAAAATGTGTTAATTTATAATTTCATAAGAACCATTTTCATGTTCATTATTCCTTTTATATCACTTATTACTATGTCATGAAGACTTTCTATTTATTTAAGTTAATAACAGTCGTTTTAATGATCATTGGTACTTGAGTCAAAAATAAACACTTTATAATTACAATTTTTACATGTATCTATTATATCTAGAGTTATATTCATGATGTAGATATCATATATATCATATATATCCTTTATATACATGCATTTATAATATTACATAACATTTAGTGGTATGAAAAGAAATGCACCGTTCATGGAGATGGTAAGCTGTACGTACGCATGAACGCTACTTTCATTTCTATTTAATATTTTATGGAATGGAATCATAATGATATAAAGGTATATAATAATTACATTATAATATCTTATATAATATCATTAACTCCATCCTTTATACGTCCCACATATGACATTAACAAATGAAATCACTCTGAGGGGGCGGTAGTCTGCACTTCCTAAAATGAAGATATCGCGTTTACCCATAATGAAAACCATAAAGGTATGCAAAAAATGAAAAATACAGAAGCTTAAAGAAAAAATAAAAATATTATATATCATATATAAATGTAGTGTCATATTAATGTCCACCATTGAATGTGTTAGAAGAATATTGAACAATCATCGTTTCGTGAGGCAGAAATTCGCCATCCACGGAAACAGTATGATCTTTAACCGTTAGATGAAGGTGTGTGTAAGTGTAGCTCGAATAATTATTATAAAAAAATCCTAGTATATTGAAGATATTGGTTTTTTTACAAAATAAATGAATAAAAACATTTTAGGGGGTTGGAGAAGAAAAATAAAACAAATGAACATTAGAGAAGACTTTACCTTTAAATCGGGTAACTCTTCTTGGTTTGAACCAAAATGGTTTCTGGAAGAGATTTATGCCTATGTTAAGGCTTCTAGGATTAAGATAGGGATTTCGAGAGATAAAATGTGTAGAGAATGGCTAAGCCAATGGATTGAGACGTGTGGGTAAGGAGGTAGAGGTGGGGGCTTTTATAAGAGGAGAGGAGGGCACTCTTGGAAAGTTACAAAATGTTACTTTATATTGAAATGTGTTTCGGATTTAAAAGGTCCAACATTGATGTATTTCTAGGATAACGTGATAAGGGATATAAATATACTCTTCCAATAGGTCTTTGACATGTGTATGACTTATATTTTACATTATCTTTTCATTTTATTTAAATCGTTAATTAATGAGGTAATCGTTGCATCCTCATGATGTCATAAATACTTTAATTTATTTAATGTATAAAAATTATAAAACAAATACTATGATGTAGGAAATCTTTTTATATTTCCAATTACTATTTATATTCCAATATATCATTTATTTAAACAAAATTAAAAATGTTTTACTCAGGTGATACATTATTTGTTATATTTAACATTCTTTAAAAAAACAATAAAAAGACATTTTCACAGAAAAGTGATTCCATGGGTTCCCAAGTTTGGCACAAGGCATCCAATGGTCGACCATGACACAACCAGTAGCAATAGGACACATTATGGGGTCATTTTTTATTATTATGACATTATTTTATTATCCTTAACTACCTGATTACTAATTAATCAAGATAATTAATGATAATTATCGTCATTACTATTCATAATGTCCAAAAACAAATGAGTCATAATTTGATAATTTGGACATTTTGATTCCAAATATGGAATCTATTTTACCAAATTCCAAAAATAGAAATTTTAGTAATTAATTTAAATATAATTCTCGTTGTCAAAACAAATAGCGGGTTTTTTTGAAACAATATATATGAAAAGTTTGGCTCTTATTTATGCCCAATTCCAAAGTGAAATTAATCCCAATGACCACCATTATATTACATGGTAAAGATATATTCTATTTAAACATTAAAACCAATTAATAATATAATCTATCCATATAATTAAATTAGATGAAAATGCAGTTTTGATGTAAAATGCAGTATTTTTAACTATTCATTAAAAAATGATCATTGTCATAAAAATACCAAAAATTTATCCAAAGTAAATTTAAATGTCCCAATCATAAAAAATAAGTTTATTTTGACAAATAGATCTTATAAAATTGTCAAAAGATATATTAAAAAATGGTTCTCCATTAAAAGGCGGTAAATCAATTTTTTAAAAATATTATTGTAATCCAACCTTAAGATTGGATTTATTCTAATTTAAAGCCTCTAAAACACTCTCTAATTCAAAAATATACATAGATAAGAATTTCTTATTATTCATTACTTACATGGTATGTTACATCCTTCCCCCCTTTAAAAAATTGTGTCCCCGTAATTTATTTACTTATCGAATAAGTGGGGGTATTTAGCCCTCATTGCTTTTCAGATTCCCATGTTGCCTCTTCACTCATGTGGTTTTTCAACAAAACATTTACTTGATGAATCACCTTATTCTGCCACACTTTCCCTCTATTGTCAATAATCTGTACCGGTTGTTCCTCATGAGATAGATTCTCTTTAAGCTGAACTACCTTTGGACTCAACACATGAGATTAATATGTCATGAACTTCCTTGACATTGAAACATGAAAAACATTGTGTACCTGAGATAAACTCGAAGGTAAATCCACTCGGTATGCAACTGATCCAACTCTCTCCAGAATATCTTATGGTCCAAGGAACCTTAGATTCAGGTTTCCTTTCTTACCTAATCGCATCACACTTTTCCTTGGTGAAACTTTAAGAAAAAAAGGATCACCTACCTCAAAAGAGAGATCCTTCCTCCTGTTGTCTGCATAACTCTTCTGCCTGCTCTGAGCTGTTTTCATGTGTCTCTATATCAGCTAAACTTTTTTTCCAAATCTTCTACCAATTCTGGTCCCATCAACATCATTTCAACCACTTCATCCCAGAAAGTTGGAGTTCGACACACGACTTCCCATATAATGCCTCAAATGGTGTCATCTGTATATTTAAATGAAAACTGTTATTATAAGAAAACTAAACTAAAAAGATGTTGGTCCCAACTTCCCTGATAATCCATCGAATACACACGTATCATATCCTCTAAATTCGGAATCGTTCGTTCTTACTGCCCATCTGATTGAGGATGAAAAGCTATACTAAAATTTAATTCAGCACCGAATGACTTCTAAAGGCCTTTCCAAAAGATAGAAGTGAACCTGGGATCACAGTCAGATACAATGGAGAGAGGAACTCCATGTAACCTGACAATATCTTTAAGATACAAATGGGAACGTTGATCTAGGGAAAAATTATCCCGTATGGCAACGAAATGAGCAGATTTAGTCAAGAGATCAACAATAACCCAGATTGCAGTATTACCTCGAGGTGTCTCCAGTAATCCCACAATGAAGACTATAGATATATTGTAACACCCCGAAATTTTATGAAAAATATTCTTTTTAATTTCACTAATGTCTTGTGTTGTACTCTACACCAAAAGGAGCTTTCACAACACGCATCCTTGACTTGCCTTGCATTACACGCAATCACAACCTTCCTCGATAGCGTGTGTGGTACGTAATACTGAGTTTCACGAAACAATGATATGCTATTAAAATATTATTAAAACTAGCCGTTATGAATAGTAATTACCACTTTTTAAATTTTAGAAATTTTAACTCTCAAAATGGACTTCATTTTTGGATTCGGAATACCGAAATTAGCCTAGTGTGAAATTTTGGTATTTTTCTGAAAACTTTCAATTTTTGATGAATAGTGAAACCACTAAGTGGTAGGTTAAAAACTGAATTTTGCATAAAACTTAATTTTACCGCTTCTGTGAATGGAATTTCAAAAATCCGTGAGACACGGTTAATATCAAGGACTAAAATGTGGTTCAATGAGATGAAAATAATTTTTTGGTGAATAGTAACTTTTTACTTTTTTTTTACCGCGGTTAATAGTAAATAGGGTAACTAAGGGTAAATATGATATTAATATTACCCTAACTCATGTCCTAATTCTATTGGACAAGTGTAATTCGACCAAAAACAAACTTAGGAATAAAATATGACCATTTAGGCCCACTTGGATTAGATTAGGACATTTATTATTATTTAATTCAAAGAAGAGTTAAAAGAGTTAAAATCAAAGTTTATTTACTAAAACATTTTTAATATTGGGTTATACATAAGATAAATTCGATTGTAAATATTCATTAGAAAGCTAAAAAGATATCCCACATAATGGTATTTTATTTGTAATTTTTAGACATCAAATAAGTTAACTTATTTATGACACAAAGATGATGCAATAATTATCTTATTGATGAAATATTGACACAATTGATGTTATAAACACCAAACGAAATATAATTTGAGACTTTTTATGAATTCAAATAATTTTATAGGTTACTATGATATATTAGTGTTGATTTAATCAACTTGGTTCGAACATATAATTCTGTTATGACTTTCACAAAAATCATATATCAAATAGTGTCAAAATTGACACAAAATAGTTTTTAAATCAAATATTATATTATTAATTGTTATTTTATTCCTAAAAATCTAATGTTCGGCAAAATGACTTAGATAAGGATATATATATTAATAATAAACAATTTGGGGTTCGTTTGGCATTTTATAGTAAGTGTATTAGCCATATAGTGAAAGAAAACAAAAAGACACGGTAAAGGTTAAATTATTTATCTTAGAGTTAAATCTAATTGATAAAGTTAAACTAATACCCTAAACTTGTCTAAATCTTATTGGTTGATAGTATTTCGACCCATCCCCACTTTAGCTTTGAAATAAGACCCTTTGGAACCATTATAAACTGATTTTGACATTAATATAAAATAATATTTTGAGGTATTTCTAAGGTGCCCCTCTCCTCCCTTATAAAAGGACACCTCCTCCCCCTCCTCCTCACACCAATTTGAGAACTCAAGCTCGGCCTAAACCTGCCAAAATCTCTTCTACACTTCCCTAGAAACATCCTAGAGGTTCTGGTCTTCCTCAAAGACCAATTTTAGTTCCCTAAGAGGAGGTCTCCAAAAGGCGCTTCAAAGAAGAGGTAATTACCGTTACCAATTCTTTCATCTTTATTTCTTCTTCCACTTCTTATTCTTAGGTTGTTTAATTATGAAGTAATAACATCAGTATCACTCATATACTGATATGTTATTATAAGTATGAAACAACCCTATTTCACCATCTATCCATCCTACGGAAAAAGAAATCACCGCGCGTGCGTACGTACGGAATACCGTCTCCACGCCGTGGTGTAATCTATCTTCCACCACCACCTTACATGGATGGGTATAATGGTGTAAAGAATAACTATACATAGTTATTACAACATCATATTGATTCTGATATATTGTATAATCCACTCCAATTCAATTCAATATTTATGGAAATGATATCATCGCTCGTGCGTACGTACGTACTACCGTCTCCACGACGCGATGAGATTCATTCTCCATGTTAACCATTTAAGAATGATTATAAAGTATATATAATAAATAATAATGAAATATATGACATTATAAATCTACTGGATTTATTTATATATATATATGTATGTCATCAACTTACTTCCATTCAAGACAATAAGGAAAGGAAAACAACATTCATGCGTACGTACGGACTACCGTCTCCATGAACGGTGTTTTTCATTTAATTTATCTATCTATTATATATATATATATACTGAATATATATGATATATAAATCATATTTTATATTCTGGAAGTATGTAAATCATGATATAAGTAATAATAATGTCAAGAACAACAAGTCAAAACACCTACGATAAATGAAACGATTTTACCCAAAACGCTTCTTTAACATGGAATTTACAAAAGAACGGGTAATATAATGTCATAAGTGAACCATATATGATATCATAACAATGAATATGATTCTGTAATAAGTCAATAACATGATTTAAATCATTATACAGGAGGTTCGGACACGTACAAAGCAAGTCGGACCTAAGGTAAGGGAAATATCACAATCTCATTTTTATCCGAGATTGTTTATTCGTAAGTATTTACTGGGGTGTATTTTATCATCCACATCCATGTTTACTAAATATGTAATATTATTTCCATCCACCTAAAATTGTTTAAATCCATTTTTACCCTTCAGTGAGTTTTTAGTAATACGTATGAAAGGAATCCTTTGTCGTTTTTCGTACGAGGTACTTTTTGACTTTTCCGAAAAAAGTACGAAGAATGTTTTTTTTAACTTATACGACACGAACGGATTTCTACTGTTTTATAAAGCCTTATTTTCATGAAGCTTCCTCTAAAAGATTTCATGACTATTTTCAATAAAATCTCTTTCTTTTAAAATTGCATGATGTTTTGTGAAAAGAAATTGATTTTAAAGAAGAAAGGATATTTTCCTCAAGAATTCAATTCAAGTGTTTTATCAAAATTATTTTCCATCTAAGATAATAAAGGGTTATATTTCTATCTATATTTTTACATTGATATGACTATGTTGTGATGGAATTATGTTTATGAATTCCTTTATCTTATATGAATTGATTTATGATGTCATGATGTTTCAAGAATCCCATTTTTGTTACATGTGTTATGCGATGATGTATGTTTTATGATTATATGGCACACATAAGAAAGGATTCATTATAAGATGGGTGGGACCTATATCTCCCTCCAATGCATTGGGTAATGATTTTATATCTCATGAGATAGACATGGCTGGAACGGAAGGTTATTTCGGTTCAGTGATACAGGACTGAAACGAGGAGTGAACTCGGTTCAGAAAGGGACTTTGTCCACTAAGATAGTCTTGGCAATGAGTCATGACTAACAAGAAATGATTTTCCATGATTATGTGTGCATGCCACAAAGTTTCAAGTTTTATGTTATGATTATGAGGATCTCATTTTCACTTCTACGATTTATCCCATGTTATGATATTATGAGCTCTTTTGCAGGTTAAGATTTCCAAAAGCTATGTTCTTATGTATATGATGTGATTGATATTTCTTTTGTTTACCCTTACTGAGCATTTGAGCTCACCCTTTTATGTTTTCTTTTCCCCAGGATATAAAGAAAGGTTTTTAGGTAAAAAAAAAGAGAAGATCTTTATGGGAGATATTGAAGATCTTTCACCACGATTAGAAGATTACGTTCCGAGTTTCCAAAGACACTAAACTATTATGATCCTTGAGTGTGTGTTTTTGTTATGTACTAAGTATTCCGCAAAAGTAATGTAATGTCCATGTACGATAAGCTTCGGGTCTCTACAGTTGGTATCAGAGGAAAGGTTTAGTCAACCTTTGGAAACTAGGATGCGAAAACGTTAGTGAGATCCCTAGAGATATTTCTAAGGTATGTCTAGGGATGCCCCTAAGGATAAGTATATGTATAGGTTATAGTCCTAGAATTGCGCTAACGATCTTCGAATTTAACCTAAGATGTTAGATATTGAGGGTACTAACCCTTTATTATGTGGTTTTCCCTAGCATGATTTTTGCCTCTCACACTATTCTTTTTGGGTTTTAGACGATGGCTGGAACCCGAAGGAACCTTGTTGATCAATGCAATGATTGCCCTACTGAACAAACAAATGTTATGGGAGATGGAGTGCAAAATCTTATTGCTATACTTACACAAGCTATGAATCATTCTGGACTTCCAAATGAGCAGAGAAGGGAACAATATTCTATTGAGTCCTTCATGAGGCAACGTCCACCTTCTTTCAGTGGGTCTTCTGATCCACTTGTGGCTGAACAATGGATCAGTACTACTGAAAAGATATTTTCAGTTCTTCAATGTTCTGAACATGATAAAGTCATCTTAGCAGTATATCGTTTGGAAGGTGAAGCTGATCAATGGTGGAATCTTATCAAGAATACGAGGCCAAGAGATGAAATTGAGTCCATGGAATGCGACTAGTTCAAGAACTTGTTTTTCAGTAAGTACTTCCCTCGTATTCTTCGAACAAAGATGGAGAAAGAGTTTCTTGAACTGAAGCAAAGGGACGATGAATCTGTTGGTACCTATGAAGCCAATTTTACAAGACTTGCAAGGTATGCTTCTGGAATTATCATCCAACCTGAAAGTAAAGTTGATCGATTTTTCAGTGGCTTAAAACCAAGTCTTCGAAGGGCATTAGCTATAAGAGACTTCAGTAGCTATGAAGAAATTGTGTGTTGTTCTATCAAGGTAGAAATGGAAGTTGGTGTTACATATCCATCTCATGGTTTTGACAAGAAACGAAAGATGGAGTTCAAGGAGAAATCTCAGAATAATGGTGAAAAGAAGATGAATGTTTCCTTATGCACAAAGTGTGGAAAGAAGCATGTTGGAGATTGTCTTAAAGGGACTAGAAAATGTTTTAAGTGTGGAAAAGAAGGTCATCGAGCAGATGAGTGTCGATGTAATGGAAAAAGGGTTTCTAATGATGTGAATAAAGCAAACACTACATAGAATGCACCGCCAACACTTCAATGCTTCAAGTGCAATGAAATGGGGCATTATGCTAATAAATGCCCTAATCCAAGGGTTAGTGATGATCTACATGAGCAACCGCTTAAGTCAAAGGACAAAGGGAAGTCACATGCGATCACTATTGGCAATGTTGAATATGACAACGATGTGGTGGAATGATTTAGTGTTTATGTAATGGGATTCCAAAATAATGTTGTATCATGGAATATTGGAATATTTATGTATTGGTCTAATGTGGTATTCAAAGTGATTGAGATATTATGCGCATAATGAAGGGAAAACGAGAAAATGAAATTTTTAACAGTATTCATGAGCTCATGATTGATATAAGGACTAGGTTTGAGTATATAGAATTTTGAGGATTTTTGTATGTGAAAAGTGTTAACATTTAACTGCATTCATGTTTTCACTAAGGTATTCAAGAGAATACACGATTAAGGACTTTGAATGTTTGGAATGTGACCAACAAAACATATCTTATGATATATGGGGATCGATGATGGTGTTAAATCTCTGGTAATCGTTTTCACTATATTATGAGAGTCGACTGCAGTATTATGGATAAGCCTAAAGATTGGAATGGATTATGTTGGACATAAGTTAGTATTGTTTGTTTTTTCGATATTATTGATGGGATGTTATATAGTTTTGGAAAAATGACAACCTGCAGGACGGGCGACAGCCCATCGCGTCAGACAAGGCTGTAGGAATCGAACCCACAACCGAAGTGCGACTGGCCTTTATCGCCTACCACTGGCCTACAGGAAGTCCCTGTTTAGTAGAAACTAGTTTTATTATATTAAGCAGTATGATATATGAAGTATAAGTCCATTTTAGGAACCATATATGATTAATCTCACTATAGAATGACTTATGTATATTTAATAACTTTTTCTAACCTTTTTTTTGAGACAGATGGAATGACCTGTCATTCTATCACATAATTTGCTAACACTTCACGAATAACAAATTCAACTTCATTTATTTAAGAGATGAAGTGGAAATTGTACAAGGCACGAACAACAGTGAGATTATTCCAAAATAAAGTAAGTAATTATTCTAATTCAAATTTTCAACTTTAGGGAAATGATCTTGAAAACCAAAAATGTTGTCCTAGTGATCTTATACCTGATGAATTGGATGGTACCTTATATCGTCACAAATTTATGGATTTGTGATTGTTGGATTTTCCATAGCCATGTTCTCTACCACTCTCCATCAGAACATGATGGTTAGATTTCTCTTCCATATCCATATTTCCACCTATGTGGAAACCCAGTGATTAGTTTATTTGGGTAATCGTTACATTTCATACTTTAGTTTTTAAAGCCAGGTTTTGGTATTTTTTTTACGATGTTGGTTTCTATTAAAGAAACTTTTGAATAGTAAACCATTTATAACCCTGACGAATTTCGAGGGCGAAATTCATTTTAAGGGGGGTAGAATGTAACACCCCGAAATTTTATGAAAAATATTCTTTTTAATTTCACTAATGTCTTGTGTTGTACGCTACACCAAAAGAAGCTTGCACAACACGCATCCTTGACTTGCCTTGCATTACACGCAATCGCAACCTTCCTCGATAGCGTGTGTGGTACGTAATACTGAGTTTCACGAAACAATGATATGCTATTAAAATATTATTAAAACTAGCCGTTATGAATAGTAATAACCACTTATTAAATTTTAGAAATTTTAACTCTCAAAATGGACTTCATTTTTGGATTCGGAATACCGAAATTAGCCTAGGGTGAAATTTTGGTATTTTTCTGAAAACTTTCAATTTTTGATGAATAGTGAAACCACTAAGTGGTAGGTTAAAAACTGAATTTTGCATAAAACTTAATTTTACTGCTTCTGTGAATGGAATTTCGAAAATCCGAGAGACACGGTTAATATCACGGACTAAAATGTGGTTCAATGAGATGAAAATAATTTTTTGGTGAATAGTAACTTTTTACTTTTTTTTACCGCGATTAATAGTAAATAGGGTAACTAAGGGTATATATGATATTAATATTACCCTAACTCATGTCCTAATTCTATTGGACAAGTTTAATTCGACCAAAAACAAACTTAGGAATAAAATATGACCATTTAGGCCCACTTGGATTAGATTAGGACATTTATTATTATTTAATTCGAAGAAGAGTTAAAAGAGTTAAAATCAAAGTTTATTTACTAAAACATTTTTAATATAGGGTTATACATAAGATAAATTCGATTTTAAATATTCATTAGAAAGCTAAAAAGATTTCCCACATAATGGTATTTTATTTGTAATTTTTAGACATCAAATAAGTTAATTTATTTATGACATAAAGATGATGCAGTAATTATCTTATTAATGAAATATTGACACAATTGATGTTATAAACACCAAACGAAATATAATTTGAGACTTTTTATGAATTCCACTAATTTTCTAGGTTACTATGATATATTAGTGTTGATTTAATCAACATGGTTCGAACATATAATTCTGTTATTACTTTCACAAAAATCATATATCAAATAGTGTCAAAATTGACACAAAATAGTTTTTAAATCAAATATTATATTATTAATTGTTATTTTATTCCTAAAAATCTAATGTTCGGCCAAATGACTTAGATAAGGATATATATATTAATAATAAACAATTTGGGGTTCGTTTGGCATTTTATAGTAAGTTTATTAACCATATAGTGAAAGAAAACAAAAAGACACGGTAAAGGTTAAATTATTTAACTTAGAGTTAAATCTAATTGATAAGGTTAAAATAATACCCTAAACTTGTCTAAATCTTATTGGTTGATAGGATTTCGACCCATCCCCACTTTAGCTTCGAAATAAGACCCTTTGGAACCTTTATAAACCGATTTTGACATTAATATAAAATAATATTTTGAGGTATTCCTAAGGTGCCTCTCTCCTCCCTTATAAAAGGACACCTCCTCCCCCTCCTCCTCACACAAATTTGAGCACTCAAGCTCGGCCTAACCCTGACAAAATCTCTTCTACACTTCCCTAGAAACATCCTAGAGGTTCTGGTCTTCCTCAAAGACCAATTTTAGTTCCCTAAGAGGAGGTCTCCAAAAGGCGCTTCAAAGAAGAGGTAATTACCGTTACCAATTCTTTCATCTTTATTTCTTCTTCCACTTCTTATTCTTAGGTTGTTTCATTATGAAGTAATAACATCAGTATCACTGATATACTGATATGTTATTATAAGTATGAAACAACCCTATTTCACCATCTATCCATCCTACGGAAAAAGAAATCACCGCGCGTGTGTACGTACGGAATACCGTCTCCACGCCGTGGTGTAATCTATTTTCCACCACCACCTTACATGGATGGGTATAATGGTGTAAATAATAACTATACATAGTTATTACAACATCATATTGATTCTGATATATTGTATAATCCACTCCAATTCAATTCAATATTTATGGAAATGATATCATCGCTCGTGCGTACGTACGGACTACTGTCTCCACGACGCGATGAGATTCATTCTCCATGTTAACCATTTGAGAATGATTATAAAGTATATATAATAAATAATAATGAAATATATGACATTATAAAGCTACTGGATTTATGTATATATATATATATATATATATGTCATCTACTTACATCCATTCAAGACAATAAGGAAAGGAATACAACGTTCATGCGTACGTACGGACTACCGTCTCCATGAACGGTGTTTTTCATTTCATTTATCTATCTATTATATATATATATATACTCAATATATATGATATATAAATCATATTTTATATTCTGGAAGTAAGTAAATCATGATATAAGTAATAATAATGTCAAGAACAACAAGTCAAAACACCTACGATAAATGAAACGATTTTACCCAAAACGCTTCTTTAACATGGAATTTACAAAAGAACGGGTAATATAATGTCATAAGTGAACCATATATGATATCATAACAATGAATATGATTCTGTAATAAGTCAATAACATGATTTAAATCATTATACAGGAGGTTCGGACACGTACAAAGCAAGTCGGACCTAAGGTAAGGGAAATATCACAATCTCATTTTTTTCCGAGATTGTTTATTCGTAAGTATTTACTGGGGTGTATTTTATCATCCACATCCATGTTTACTCAATATGTAATATTATTTCCATCCACCTAAAATTGTTTAAATCCATTTTTACCCTTCAGTGAGTTTTTAGTAATACGTATGAAAGGAATCTTTTGTCGTTTTTCGTACGAGGTACTTTTTGACTTTTCCGACAAAAGTACGAAGAATGTTTTTTTAAACTTATACGGCACGAACGGATTTCTACTGTTTTATAAAGCCTTATTTTCATGAAGCTTCCTATAAAAGATTTCATGACTATTTTCAATAAAATCTTTTTCTTTTAAAATTGCATGATGTTTTGTGAAAAGAAATTGATTTTAAAGAAGAAAGGATATTTTCCTCAAGAATTCAATTCAAGTGTTTTATCAAAATTATTTTCCATCTAAGATAATAAAGGGTTCTGTTTCTATCCATATTTTTACATTGATTTGACTATGTTGTGATGGAATTATGTTTATGAATTCCTTTATCTTATATGAATTGATTTATGATGTCATGATGTTTCAAGAATCCCATTTTTGTTACATGTGTTATGCGATGATGTATGTTTTATGATTATATGGCACACATAAGAAAGGATTCATTATAAGATGGGTGGGACCTATATCTCCCTCCAATGCATTGGGTAATGATTTTATATCTCATGAGATAGACATGGCTGGAACGGAAGGTTATTTCGGTTCAGTGATACAGGACTGAAACGAGGAGTGAACTCGGTTCAGAAAGGGACTTTGTCCACTAAGATAGTCTTGGAAATGAGTCATGACTAACAAGAAATGATTTTCCATGATTATGTGTGCATGCCACAAAGTTTCAAGTTTTATGTTATGATTATGAGGATCTCATTTTCACTTCTATGATTTATCCCATGTTATGATATTATGAGCTCTTTTGCAGGTTAAGATTTCCAAAAGCTATGTTCTTATGTATATGATGTGATTGATATTTCTTTTGTTTACCCTTACTGAGAATTTGAGCTCACCCTTTTATGTTTTATTTTCCCCAGGATATAAAGAAAGGTTTTTAGGTAAAAAAAAGGGAAGATCTTTATGGGAGATATTGATGATCTTTCACCACGATTAGAAGATTACGTTCCGAGTTTCCAAAGACACTAAACTATTACGATCCTTGTGTGTGTGTTTTTGTTATGTACTAAGTATTCCGCAAAAGTAATGTAATGTCCATGTACGATAAGCTTCGGGTCTCTACATATATTCTCCCATTTCTACTCTCGTACTGGTAAAGGATGAATCAACCCTTTCGGTAACTGCTACTCTACTTTAACCTATTGACAAGTCATTCACTGCATAGTGAAATCACCAATATCTATTTTCATTCCATCCCAGCAGTAGTACTCCTGAAGAACTCTATACATCTTAGTACTTCCTAGATTAAAGAAAAATGGAGAACTATGAGATTCACCTAACAACTCTCTCTTCAACTGTGAATCAGAAGGCACACATAATCTCTTCCCAAATCTCAAAACACAATCATTATCAATGTTGAATTCATGAAACATACAATTCTAAATCAGCTCCACCTTTTTCTACAACTAGCTGTCTTGCTTCTGTGTTTGCTTAATTCTGTCTGATAGAGAATATTTCACTGATACCTAAAACAAAATAGAAGGAAATCCTGCACCAAAAAAATTTATGCCAAAGTTCATCAAATCCTTAACCAAAGGATCATGTTTCAAATGCATCATTGTTAATGAAGCATTATTTTTTGGACTCAAAGCATCAGCCACATTATTTTATTTCCCCGGATGGTTATGAATTGTAAAATCATAATCCTTGATTAATTCCATCCATCTCTTATATCTAATGTTCAGTTCTTTCTGAGTGAATATATACTTTAAACATTTGTGATCGGTATATATTTCACACTTTACACCATACAAATGATGCCTCCAAATTTTTAAAGCGAAAAAAATTGCAGCTAAATCCAAATCATGTGTTGGGTAATTTACCTCATACGTTTTCAACTGACGTGAAGCATAAGAAATTATGTGACCATTTTGCATTACGACGCAACCAAGTCCTTTCAATGAAGCATCACTATAGATAACAAACTCCCCATTCCTAAAAGGTCATGCCAAAACTGGAGCATTCACCAATCTTCTTTTCAGTTCCTGAAAACAATTATCACATTCTTCTTTCCAGATAAACTTAACACCCTTCCGAGTTAGCTTAGTCATTGGACTAGATAACTGTTAAGAAATTATAACAAACCTTTGGTAATAGCCTATCAAACCAAGGAATCTAAGAATCTTAGTTACATTTGTGGGTATTGGCCATTCTTTAACAACCTTTGTTTTTGAAGGATCAACAGTTATCCCACCTTTATAAACAATATGAACAAGGAATGAAATTTGTTGAAAGCAAAACTCACACTTGTTGAATTTACCATACAATTTACTTTCTTTTATGGTTTTCAAAATTAACCTTAAATGTCTTTCATTCTCCACTTTACTTTTAGAAAACACCAAAATATCATCAATGAAAACAACCACAAACATATCCAAGAACTCATGAAAAATTCAATTCATAAGGTCAATGAATACAGTAGGTGCATTTGTTATCCCAAAAGGCATTAATACAAATTCATAATGGCCATATCTTGTACGAAATGTAGTCTTCAGAATATCTACTTCCTCTACCTTCAACTGATGGTACCCCGATCTCAGGTCAATCTTTGAAAAAAACTGAGCTCCCTGGAGCTGATCAATCAAATCATCGATATGAGGAAAAAGATATTTGTTCTTAACAGTGATGTTATTCAGGGCTCTATAATCAATGAAAAGTATCATTGAACCATATTTCTTTTTAAAAAACAAAACAGTAGCACCCCATGGTGATGGGCTAGGTTGAACGAAACCTTTCTCTAATAAATATTTCAATTTCTCATTCAACTATTAAAGTTCAATTTGATCCATTCGATATGGGGGTTTTGAAATTGGATTATAATCGGGAACTAAGTCAACAGTAAATTCTACTTCCTGGTCTATTATTTTTCTATGCAACTCATCAGGAAAAACATCAGGATACTCATTTACCACTGGCACATCATTAATCTGAACTGTTCCCTTATTTTCAACAATATGTGCAATGTAACATTCATTCAAATCTTTTACATGTTTCCCAGCCTCTTGATATGTTATCAATAGAAAGTGTTTATTCCTGTAAACAAACTGAAAGTATTTCTGAAAAGAAACATCTTTAGCACTATAGTTAATCTTAACATGGTAAATAGAGAGCCAATCTATACCCCGGATAACATCAAACTCTACTAGAGGTAAAACAATAAGGTATGAAAGTAGGTTCTTTCCACGGATAAGGATAAGAAGATTATTATAAATTCTTTTTGCCTCATCATTTCCCCCATGTGTTTTCACCATAAGATCATGAGTCATTTTAGAGGTGGTATTCCCATTTTACTAGAAATGTTTTTAGAGATGAAAGAATGTTTATCCCCTGAATCAAACAACACACTGGCATAATATGGAAAAACATACAACATACCTGATAACAGTTCATTTGACGGACCAACATCGATTGAAGTAGTTGCAAAGGATTTCACAACCCCTTTCTGCTTGTAGTGTAACTACTTCCAATCACTCAATCTCTTTATCAGACACTCGTTTGCATATTGACCCATCTCATTGCACTTCAAACATTTCACTAACTGTAAATCAAATTTGGTCTTACCATTACCCTGATCTCTTTCAGTGAAATCATGAGACTTATGTCCCATCTTACCGCATCTGTAGCACTTTCCTGAATTCAGAAAACATTCCCCAGCAAGACTTTTACCACTATTATCACAAACTGAAAACTTAGTTTTCTTACCGTCAGAACTTTTTGAGGAATTCCTTCCTTTTTCCTCCACCTCGGTCTCTTCTTCTACTGGTTGTTATAGAAAACATGATCATTGGAAAACTCTATTTCCGCCTTCTCAGTACATCGAACAAGCTTTTCATAACTCTTGAACACCCGAGAAGCTAAAGCCCTTCGATATTTTGGCTAAAATATTGATTAAAAATGATTGATTTTAATATCAAGGTCTCTGGTAAAATTTGGAGCATACCTTGCCAATCGAGTGAACGTCTCTTCATAAGCAGCCACTGAGTCGTCCACTTGCCTCAATTCCAAGAATTGTTTTTCTATCCTAAGTCGAACAACATTAGGAAAATACTTACGAAGAATCATACAATTGAATACATCCCAGTCGAGAGCATAAATCTCATCAGCGTCCCTGATATTTTTAACCATCAACCACCACTGATCTGCTTCACCCTCCAACGGTAAACAGCAAGACAAACCTTTTGATTGTCTGAACACCCCGTGACATCGAAAATATTCTCCAGTGCTTTAATACACCCTTTAGCTAGAACGGGGTCGGATTCTCCTCTGAATGATGGGGGATGTTTCCTCATGAAATGTTCCACCGGTAACATGTTCCTCTGCGGTTGATCTGGCTGATCTCGTGCATGGATACCACCACCATTTATTGCTTGAGTCAACTACTCCATCACTACAAAAAATTGTTCAGTTCCAATTCTGACCATATCCGGATGCTGATTCGGAAGGTTATTTACTTCTGTATGCCTTCCAATAACTGCTTCCCTGTTTCCTTGGCGGAAAACCATTCTGGACAAACATGTCTTAGAGAAGCAACATGGTAATCTTCAAATTCTATATCATTCCAATTTGACCATAAAAAAATATTTTTGGATAATCATTTAATAGAATTATAACTCATAAAGTTATCTAAACCGACCTCTGATACAAACTATAAGGCCCATGCCTTAAACATTACATAATCATGAGTTATTTCAAGAATACACATTGAGTATCTTTTTAGGATTAGAGATTTAGATAATTAGATCTTAAATCATGCATTACACTCCACATTTAAAAAAAGTGGTTATATAAAAGATATTACTCATTTTTTCCATCATCATAAACATATTTAAAATAAAACATAGATTCATTCTTGACACTTCCTTGACACTATCACCACATCATGTACCTTTCCCTTGACCTGTGAAAAACATTTCAAAAACAAGGGATGAGCATAAAAAGCTCATCAAGGGATAAAAAAGTACGAAATGAAAACATTATTCCATGTATGAAATCATACATTACTTGTAAAATATATGAATTTTAACATACCTCATCAAATCATGAATAAATCATAAAAATCCAAAGACACAAAGGTAACTTGAGTCATTTATAACATTATTACGTAGGGAGTAACCCTCATAGTTACATTTGGAATATCCATCATAGTATATTCCCTAAATCCCTTTGGAGAAACCTTAACCCTTAACCCATTCATGTTACCCAATGCATTGGAGAGCTATATCGGGCTCACCTGCCCTTAGTTTATCACGGAACCACCCGTCTTCATAACAATTCCCAAGAACCATAACATAATCGTATCACATAAAACATGTATAAAGGAAACATAACATTTCCACATTTCAATCACAAGATATCAATACAACACATTGATATAATAAAAACATTATAAAACTCATTTTAAATACCAAAATAAAAGAAAAGTAATCCTTGGTATTTATTTTCCACTAAAAAGGTTATGACTTTTAGAGGAAGCCGAAACTCAAATAATGGTCATGGCGGCAGAGAATTTGTTGTCACCGCATACGTACGACAAATAAAAACATTCCATTTTTTGTTTAGTAAATTAATTGTAAAAAAAGATTCCTTTTGAATAAATTTAAATGTCAAAGGTGTTTATACACCGTATAAATGAAAGTTGCGTATAAAACAAAATATGCCTCAATGAAAGGAGATTGACACAAAGTCTCCTACCTCGTATCTGACTTGACTCAATAATTATTTAATCTCCTGAATAATAGACTTGAGTTAATTTCTACTTGCATAAGAACCTTTTTCAAGTTCATTATTCCTTTTATATCACTTATTACCATGTCATGAACACTATGTAATTATTTAAGTTAATAAGGTTCGTTTTAACGATCATTGGTACTTGAGTAAAAAAACTCCTTATAATTACATGTTGATCATGTATCTATTATATCCAGAGTTACATTCATGATGTAGATATCATATATATCATATATATCTAGTATATACATTAATTTATAATATTACATAACATTTAGAGGTAAGAAATGAAATGCACCGTTCATGGAGACGGTAAGCTGTATGTACACATGAATGCTACTTTCATTTCTATTTCATATTTTTTGGAATGGAATCATAATTATATAAAGGTATTTTATAATTCCACTATAATATAATATATAATATCATTAACTCCATCCTTTATATGTCCCACATATGGAATTAACGACTCAAATAACCTTGAGGGGCGGTAGACTACACTTACTATAATGAAGATATCGCGTTTACCCATAATGGAAACCATAAAGGTATGCCAAAAATTAAAAATACAGAAGATTAAGGATAACATAAACATATTATATATCATATATAAATATAGTGTCATCTTAATGGCCTCCTTTTAAGGTGATAGAAAAATATTGAACAATCATCTTTCGTGAGGCCTGAATTCACCATCCACGGAAACAATATGCTCATTAACCATTAGATGAAGGTGTGTGTAAGTGTAGGTCGAATAATTCTTATAAAAACAACCTATTATGTTAAAGATACTGTTTTTGTTACAAAAGAAATGAATAAAAAGAGTTTAGGGGGTTGGAGAAGAAAAATAAAACAAAAGATCATTAGAGAAGACTTTACCTTTAAATCGGGTAACTCTTCTTAGTTTAAACCAAAATGGTATCTTGAAGAGAACTCTTCCTAAGGTAAGGGTTATAGGATTAATATATGGATATTGAGAGATAAAATGGGAAGATCTTGGCCAAGCTAAAGGCTTGAGATGTGTGGGTAAGGAGGTAGAGGTGGGGGCCTTTTATTAGAAGAGAGGAGGGCACTCTTGGAAAGTTACAAAATGTGACATTATATTGAATTGTGGTTAGGATTTAAAAGGTCCCACATTGATGTATTTCGAGGATAATGTGATAAGGGTTTGAGATATACTCATCAAATAGGTCTTTGACAAGTGTATGTCTTAGATTTTACATTATCTTTTAATTTTATTTAAATCGTTCATTAATGAGGTAATCACTGCATCATCAAGATGTCATAAATAATTTAATTTATTTAATGTATAAAAGTTATAAAACAAATTCTATAATATAGGAAATATTTTTATCTTTCCAATGGATATTTATAGTCCAATAGATAATTTATTTAGACAAAATTAAAAATGCATTACTCAGGTGATACATTCTTTGTTATATTTAACTTTCTTTAAAAAAAAGATAAAAAGTCATTATCACACAAAGGTGATTCCATGGGGTCCCCATGTTTTGAAAAAGGAATCCCATGGTCATCCATGACACAAAAAGTACAATTAGGACACATTTTGGGGTAATTTTTATTATTATGATATTATTTTATTATCCTTAACTACCTGATTACTAATTAATCAAGATAATTAATGATAATTACCATCGTTACTATTCATAATGTCCAAAAACAAAAGATCATAATTAGATAATTTTGACATACTGATTCCAAATATGGAATCCAATTTACCAAATTCTAAACATATAAATTTCAATAATTAATTTAAATATAATTCCCGTTGTCAAAATAAATAGCGGGTTTTTTTTAAACAATATCTAAGAAAAGTTTGGCACTTGTTTATGCCCAATTCGAAAGTGAAATTAATCCCAATGACCACCATTGGATTACATGGTAAAACTATATTCTATTTATATATAAAAAAATTTAAAAAATAATCTAACCATATAATTAAATTAGATGAAAATGCAGTTTTGATGTAAAATGCAGTATTTTTCTCTATTCATTAAAAAATGAACATTGTCAGAAAAATACCAAAAATTTATCCAAATTAAATTTCAATGTACCAATCATAAATAATAAGTTTATTTTGACACATAGAGATTATAAAATTGTCAAAAGATAGACATAAAAATGGTTTTTCATCAAAAGGCGGTAAAACAATATTTTAAAAATATTAGTGTATTCCATGCTTAAGATATGATTTATTCTCATTTTAAGCATCTAAAACACTATCTAATTCATAAATAGACATAGATACGAATTTTTTATTATTCATTACTGGGGATGTTACATCCTTCCCCCATTTAGAAAATTGTATCCCCTCAATTTATTTATTTATCGAATAAGTGGGGGTATTTAACCCTCATTGCATTTTCAGATTCACATGTTGCCTCTTCACTCATGTGGTTTTTCCACAAAACCTTTACTTGATGAATCGCCTTATTCCGCAACACTTGCTCCCTGTGGTCAAGAATATGGACCATTTTTTCCTCATAAGATAGATTCTCTTCCAGATGAACTACCTCTGGACTCAAAACATGAGATGGATATGGCATGTACTTCCTTAACATTTTAAAATGATAAACATTTTGTACCTGAGCTAAACTCGGAGGTAAGGCCACTCAGTATGAAACTGATCCCACTCTCTCCAGAATTTCATATGGTCCAATGAACCTTGGACTCAACTTTCCTTTCTTACCAAATCACATCACAGTTTTCCATGGTGAAAATTTGTGAAAAACATGATCACATACCTCAACAGAGAGATCCTTACTCCTGTTGTCTGCATAACTCTTCTGCCTGCTCTGAGATATTCTCATTTTTCTCTGTATCTGCTGAACAGTTTCTGCCAACTCTTCTACCAATTCTGGTCCCATCAACATCCATTCACCCACTTCATCCCAGAAAGCTGGAGTTTGACACCGATTCCCATATAATGCCTCAAATGGTGTCATCTGTATACTGGAATGAAAACTATTATTATATGAAAACTCAACAAACGAAAGATGTTGGTCCCAACTTCCCGGATAATCCATCGAACAAGAACGTAGCATATCCTCCAAAGTATGAATCGTTCATTATGACTGCCCATCTGATTGTGGATGAAAAGCTGTACTAAAATTTAATTCAGTACCTAATGACCTCTAAAGGCTATTCCAAAAGTTAGAAGTGAACCTTGGATCACGGTCAGATAAAATGGAGATAGGAACTCCATGTAAGCTGACTATCTCTTTAAGATATAAACGGGAAAGTTGTTCTAGGGAAAAATTATCTCGTATAGCAAGGAAATGAGCAGATTTAGTCAAGCTATCAACAACAACCCAGATTGCATTACTACCTCGAGGTGTCTTCAGGTAATCCCACAACGAAATCCATGGATATATTCACCTATTTCCACTCTGGTAATAGTAAAGGCTGAAGCATCCATTTCAGTAACTGCAACTCTTCTTTAACCTGTTGACATGTCAAATACTTCATAGTAAAATAAGCAATATCTCTTTTCATTTCATCCCACCAGTATTACTCCCGAAGATCTCTATATATCGTAGTACTGCCTGGATGAACTGAAAACGGAGAACTATGAGATTCACCTAACAACTCTCTATTCAACTGTGAATCACAAATCACACACAATCTCTTCCCAAATCTCAAAACACAATCATTATCAATGTTTAATTCAGGCAACTTACCCATCTAAACTAGCTCTACCTTTTTCTTCAACTCATTGTCTTGCTTCTGTGCTTCCTTAATTCTGTCTGATAGAGAAGATTTCACTAATACCTGAAACAAAATAGAATGACTTCCTACACCAACATCTTCTATACCAAATTTCATCAAATCCTTAACCAAAGGATCACGTTCCAAACGCAACATTGTTATTGAAGCATTACGTTTTCGACTCGAAGCATCAGCCACTTTATTTGCTTTAACCGGATGGTAATGAATTGTACAATCACAATCCTTGATTAATTCCATCCATCTACTCATTCTAATTTGCAGTTATTTCTAGGCGAATATATACTTTCAACTTTTTTGATCGGTATATATTACACACTTTACTCTATACAAATGATGCCTCAAAATTTTTAAAGAAAAAACAACAGCAGCTAATTCTAAATCACGTGTAGGGTAATTTACCTCATGAGTTTTCAACTAATGTGAAGTATATGCAATTACCTGATCATTCTGCATTAGGATGCAACCAAATTTTTTCAATGAAGCATCACTATAGATAGAAAAATCCCCATTCCTGGAAGGTAGTGCCAAAACTGGAGGATTCACCAATCTTCTTTTATGTTCTTGAAAACAATCATCAAATTCTTTTGTCCAGATAAAGTTAACACCCTTCCGAGTTAGCTTAGTCTTTGGACTAGATAACCGTGAAAAATTTCTAACAAACTTTCGGTAATATCCTGTCAAACCAAGGAAGCTACAAATCTTAAGTACATTTGTGGGTCTTGGCCATTCTTCAACAACTGTTGTTTTTGCAGGATCAATATTTATCCCATCTTTAGAAACAATATGACCAAGGAAAGAAATTTTCTTGCAACCAAAACTCACAAATTCAGAATTTCCCATACAATTTCATTTATTTTATGGTTTGGAAAATAACCCTTAAATGTCTTTCATGCTCCTCTTTACTTTTATAAAATACCATAATATCATCAATGAAGACAACCACAATCTTATCCAATAACTCATGGATAATTCAATTCATAATGTCCATGAATACCGTAGGTGTATTGGTTAGCCAAAAGGAATTACTACAAATTCATAATGGCCATATCTTGTACGAAACGCAATCTTCGGAATATCTTCTTCCTTTACCTTCATCTGATGGTACCCTGATCTCAGGTCAATCTTTGAAAAAAACTGAGCTACTTGGAGTTGATCAAACAAATCATCGATATGTGGCAAAGGATATTTGTTCTTAACAATGATGTTATTCAAGGCTCTATAATCAATGAAAAGTCTCATTGAACCATCTTTCATTTTAATAAATAAAACAAGAACACCCCATGGTGATGTGCTATGTCGAATGAAACATTTCTCTAATAAATCTCGCAATTGCTCCTTCATCTCTAAAAGTTCAATTTGATCCATTTGATAAGGATGTTTTGAAATTAGCTTAGCATAGGGAACTAAGTCAACAGTAAATTCTACTTCCCGATCTGCTTTTATTCTAGGCAACTCATTAGGAAAAACATCAGGATACCCATTTACCACTAGCACATCATTAATCTGAATAGTTCCATTATTTTCAACAATTTGTTCAAGATAACATTCATTCCCATATTTTATAAGTTTCCCAGCCTCTTAATATGTTATAAACAGTAAGGGTTCATTATTGTACACAAACAAAAAGTCTTTCTAGAAATAAACATCTTTATCTCTACAGTCAATCTTAGAATGGTAAATAGAGAGCCAATCCATTCCCAGGATAACATCAAACAGTATTAGAGGTAAACAATATGGTTTTCAAGTAGCCTCTTTCCATGGATAAGGATAGAAAGATTCTTAAAAATTCTTTTTGCCTCATCATTTCCCCCAGGTGTTTTTACCACAAGTTCATGAGTCATATCTTGAGATGGTATTCCCATTTGACTAGACAAGTTTTCAGAGATGAAAGAATCTGTAGACCCTGAATCAAATGACACACTAGCATAATCATAAAAAACAAACAACGTACCTGATACCACTTCATTTTATGGCCCAACATCTGCTGAAGTAGTTTCAAAGGATTTCACCCCCCCTTTCTGCTTGTAGTCTAACTGCTTCCCATCACTGAAGCTCTTTGTCAGACACTCATTTTCATAGTGACCCGTCGCATTGCACATAAAACATTTTACTAACTGTAAATCAAATTTTGTCTTACCATAAACATGATCTCTTTTAGTGCAATCATGAGACTTATTTCCCATCCTACTGCATCGGTATCACTTTCCAGAATTTAGAATACATTTCCTAGATTTCCTTTTACCACATTTATCACAAACTATAAACTTAGTTTTCTTACCATCAGAACTTTTTGAGGAATTCTCTCCTTTCTCCATCCACCTTGGTCTCTTCTTTTTCTGGTTGTTATAGACCACTTGATCATCGACAAACTCCATTTCCACCTTCTCAGCACATCAAACAAGCTTTCCATAACTCTTGAACTCGCGAGAAGCTAAACCCCTTCGATATTTTGGATTTAATCCTGAGTAAAAAAATTGATTTTACTATCAAGGTCTCGGATTCAATTTGGAACATAATTTGTCAATCGAGTGAACCTCTCTTCAAAAGAAGCCACTGAGTCGTCCTCTTGCATCAATTCCAATATATTTTTTTCTATCCTAAGTCGAAAAAACATAGGAAAATAATTCTCAGGAAACATACCTTTGAATTCATCCAACTAGAGAGCATAAATCTCATCAGCGTCCCTGATATTTTTATCCATCAACCACCACTGATCTGCTTCACCATCCAAACGGTAAAAAGCAAGACTAACCTTTTGATTGTCTGAACACCCCATGCCATCCGAAATCTTCTCTAGTGCTTTAATCCACCCTTCAGCTAGCACAGGCCTAGATGATCCTCTGAATGATGGGGGATGTTTCCTAATGGAATGTTCCACCACTGACATGTTCCTCTGCGGTTGATCTGACTGATCTCGGGCATGGATACCGCCACCATTTATCGCCTAAGTCAACTGCTCCACCACTGCAACAAACTATTCAGTTCCAATCCCGACCATCTCAGGATGCTGATTTGGAAGGTTATTTCCTTCTGTATGCTTTCCTAGAATTGGTTCCATGATTCCTCTACAGAAAACCATTCTAGAAAAACATGTCATAGATTAAGAAACATGGTAATCTTCAAATGCTATATCAATCTAATTTGACCATAAAAAAATATTTTTGGATAATCATTTAATAGAATTATAACTCTTAAATTTATCTAAACCGACCTCTAATACCAAATATAAGGCCCCTACCATAACATTACTTAATCTTGGGTTATTTCAAGAATACATGTTGAGGATCTTTTCAGGTTTAGCGTTTTAGAGAATTAGATCATAAATCATGCATTACACTCCACATTTAAACAAAGTGGTTACATAAAAGATATTACTCATTTTTCCCATCATCGGAAACATATTTAAAATAAAACATAGATTCTTTCTTGACACTTCCTTGAAACTATCACCATGTCATGTACCTTTCCCTTGACCTATGAAAAACATTTCAAAAACATGGGATGAACATAAAAAGCTCAGAAAGGGATATAAAAGTAAAAAATGAAAACATTAATCCAACTATGAAATCACACTTTACTCATAAAATATAAGCACTTTAACATACCTCATCAAATTTGGAATAAATCATAGAAATCATAAGACATAAAGGTAACTTGAGGCATTCATGACATTCTTACTTAGGGAGTAACCCTCACGGTTATGTTTGGAATACCAATCACAGTATATTCCCTAAATCTATTTGGAGAAAACTTAACGTTTAACAACTTCACGTTACCCAATGCATTGGAGATCTTTATTGGGCTCACCCGCCCTTAGTTTAGCATGAAACCACCCGTCTTCATATCAAAGCCCAAGAACCATAACATAATCTTATCACATAAAACATGCAAAAGGGAAACATAACATTTCCACATTTCAATCACAAGATATCAATACAACACACTGATATAATAAAAACATTATGAAAACCATTTTCAATAACAAAATAAAATAAAAGTAAAAATGGTATTTATTTTCCATTAAATAAAGGTTATGGCTTGTAGAGGAAGTCGATTCTCAAATAATGGTCAGGGAGGCGGAGAGGTCGTTGTCGCCCCATACGTACCACAAATAAAAACATTCCCTTTCGTTGTTTAGTAAACACTTCGTATAAAAAAATTTCCTTCTGAATAAACATAAAAGTCAGAGGGGTACATACACAGTATAAAAGAAAGTTGTGTATAAAACAAAATATTCTTCAATGAAATGAGATTGAGACAAAGTCCCTTACCTCGTATCCGACGTGAATCGATCATTATTTAATCTCCTAAATAATAAACTTGAGTTAATTTTTACTTGCTTAAGAACCTTTTTAAAGTTCATTATTCATTTTATATCACTTGTTACCATGTCATGAACACTATGTAATTATATAAGTCAATAACGGTCGTTTTAACGATCATTGGTACACGAGTCAAAAATAAACTCTATATAATTACAAGTTTATCATGTATCCACTATATCCAAAGTTATATTCATGATGTAGATATCATAGATATCATATATATCAATTATATACATGCATTTATAATATTACATAACATTTAGAGGTAAGAAATGAAATGCACCATTCATGTAGACGGTAAGTCGTACGTATGCATGAACGCTACATTCATTTATATTTCGTATTTTATAGAATAGAATCATAATGATATAAAGGTATATTATAATTCCTTTATAATATCATATAAAATATCATTAACTCCATCCTTTATACGTCCCACATATGGAATTAACGAATCAAATCACTTTGAGGGGGCAGTAGTCCGCACTTCCTAAAATGAAGATATCGCATTTACCCATAACGGACACCATAAAGGTATGCCAAAAATGAAAAATACAGAAGCTTAAGGAAAACATAAACTTATTATATATCATATATAAATATAGTGTCATCTTAATGGCCACCTTTGAAGGTGTTAGAAGAATATTGAACAATCATCATTTCATGAGGCAGAAATTCACCATCCACGGAAACAATATGCTTTTTAAACATTAGATGAAGGTGTGTGTATGTGTATATGGAATTATTATTATAACAACATCCTAGTACAGTTATGATATTGGTGTTGTTACAAAATAAATTAATAAAAAGAGTTTATGGGGTTGGAGAATCAAAATAAAACAAAAGAACATTAGAGAAGACTTTACCTTTAAATTGGGTAACTCTTCTTGGTTTGAACCAAAATGGTTTCTTGAAGAGAATTCTGTCTAAGGTAAGGCATTTAGGATGAATAGAGGGATGTGGAGAGACAAAATTATCAGTTCTTGAAAGAGACAAAGGATTGATAAGTGTGGGTAAGGAGGTAGAGGTGGGGGGCTTTTATAAGAGGAGAGGAGGGAACTCTTTGAAAGATACAAAATGTTACTTTATATTGAAATGTGTTTCAAATTTAAAAGGTCCCAAATTTATTTATTTTGAGGATAAGGTGATAAGGGTTCTAAATATAATCATTCAAGTGGTCTTTGACAATTTTATGTCTTAGAGTTTACATTATCTTTTCATTTTATTTAAATCATTCATTAATGAGGCAATTGCTGCATTATCATGATGTCATCAATAATTTAATATATTTAATGTCTAAAAATTATAAAAAAATACTAAGATGTAGAATATACTTTTAGATTTCCCATGATTATTTATAGTCCAATAGATCATTTATTAATCTAAATTAAAAATGTTTTACTCAGGAGATACATTCTTTGTTATATTTAACTTTCTTTAAAAAAAGATAAAAAGTCATTATCACACAAAATTGATTCCATGGGGTCCCCAAGTTTGGAACAAAGAAACCCATGGTCTTCCATGACACAATCAGTAGCATTAGGACACATGTTGGTGTCATTTTTTATTATTATGATATTATTTTATTATCCTTAACTACCCGATTAATAATTATTCAAGATAATTAATGATAATTACCGTCGTCACTATTCATAACGTCCAAAAACAAGAGTCTTAATTAGATAATTTGGACATTCTGATCCCAAATATGCAATCCATTTAACCAAATTCCATACATGTAAATTGAAATAATTAATTTAAATATAATTCCCATAGTCAAAACAAATATAATTTTTTTTGAAACAATATCTATGAAAAGTTTGGCACTTGTTTATGCCCAATTCCAAAGTGAAATTAATCCCAATGACCACCATTGGAATATATGGTAAAAATATATTCTATTTACAATTTAAAACCAATTAAAAATATAATCTAACCATATTATTAAATTTGATGAAAATGCAGTTTTGATGTGAAATAAAGTATTTTTCACTAATCATTAATAAATGAACATTGTCAGGAAAATACCAAAAATTTATCCAAAGTAAATTTCAATGTCCCAATCACAAAGAATAAGTTTATTTTTGACAAATATAGCTTATAAAATTTTCAAAAGATATATTTAAAAATGGTTCTCCATCAAAAGGAGGTAAAACAATATTTTAAAAGTATTTGTGTATTCCATGCTTAAGATTGGATTTATTCTCATTTTAAGCCTCTAAAACACTATATAATTCATAAATAGACATAGATAAGAATTTATTATTATTCATTACTTACATTGGATATTAAAAATATAATACATTATATAATATAAAAAATATTACACTTACTAAAAACAAGAGTGTGTCATGGTTGACTTTTCTTTAAATTAAATAATATAAAAGTATTAATAATATTCTTATGGCTCGAAAATTTCAAAAATTAGAAACTTTTATGATTATGGTCAACATATAATCATAGAATAATATTTAGTTAATTTTTGGGGCATTAAATAGTTCTTATTTTTTTACTTTCAACATAAATTTCCTAATTTACCCATTACCATGCTAACTAAAAGTATCATGGTTACAATCCATATTTTGCTAAAAATAAAAGGAACATATTTAATAAAATTTTAGCAACTAAATAAAAATAATAATCTATATTTCAAAATAAAACCCAGAAACTATTTATAATTAATTTAATATTAAATTGGAAAAACACAATGAAAAATAATTTTTCAAAAAAATATCCTTTTAAATATTAATGTTTAAACACTGAATTAAATTATAAAATACATTTTAAAACAATAATTTAATTAATTTAAATAAAAAACTAATTAATATTTAATAATAACTAAAATATAATTTTAATTTTTAAATAAATAAATATAAAAATATAGTTTTCTATAAAAATTTGTATTTTCACTATTCTTGGAAAAATTATTCATTTCAGAAAATTATTTTGAATTTATATATAGTTAAAATTTTCATTACTAATTCAAAAAATGAAATTAATTTTTTTTTAAAAAAATTCTATATCATCCATCAATTAAATATAAAATTTACTCCTAATAAAAACCTTTTTTGGGAGGAAACATATTTTTTTAGGAATAAAATAACTTTACTAAAAAATTAAATAATTATTTCTTAATAATTAATCAATATATTTATATTAAGTTGACCATATATATATTTAATGAATTTTTTAATCAATTTCATAACTTCTTAGTTAATAGATAGGTTATAACTATCACATTCAATAATAATACTTTAAAATTTTATCTGGATGTGTTTGAACAAGATGTTTTGTGTGACACAAGAAATGGAAGAAATAAAATTATTTAAAGAGAAATATTTTATGAAATATCATGGTGTTACAAAAGTTGTGAGATTATATGATCATTAAGGGTAATAATATATCAAATTATATCATAAATAATGAAAAATCAATATTGAAAGTTATATATCATAAAATATATGTCAATTAATAAATAACATTGAAATGAAGCTGAATATGGATAGAATAATTGATGATCAAATAATTCCTAGTAATTAATCATATAAGATTGAATCTTATCCATGGATATCATACCTAATCAAAAATTCACATGTATGTGAATTAATATTACCATAACGAGAGATACATAATTTTTTACATCATAAACATAACATAAAGGCCTTGTACTAAAACATCTAACATAAATGAGTAAGGGTTCATCCAAATACAGAAGCTCATTTATCTAATGATAGCTTTATATTTATTGAGGGGATTTTTCAAGACTAGAGTGACACTTAATAATTCTAATTACATAATCACATGAAAGAGATGATGATAATTAATATTAATATTCATACTGAAAAACAGATAATTTTTTTTAATATATTCCCCAATCAATAATCATAAACTTAAACAGAATCCATCGAGAATAATATAAAATATGTTATCAAATTTTACCATCCCGAATCATACTAATAATTTTATATCTATATAAATAATAAGTGTGGTATAATTACATAATATCCCAATTAGAAGATATTTAAGATAAGTGTTGTTGTTATTGATGAATTTAAATACCATAAAATGTCATTAAAATCATTCTTGTTGAGAATACCCTTGTTTACATTGAAATTCACTTTTAAAATATTATGGTTTTTGAAATATTATGATATTAATATTATTTTATAAGTATCATGTAAACTATTAAAGTAATATTCAAATCATTGAGTGTTTATGGTGGTGGTAAATGACTTTCTTTTTGAAAAAGTTAAAATAAAAAATTCCCTTTACAGTATTGTAAAAATTCAAAAGATACCTTCTTCCAAAAATAACAGGAATATACCATTTAAATTTTTTTAAAAAGTATATAATGGGTAAAAATGAATTCAAACAATCACAAAGGAAGAATAAAAACATCCTTGAAACATTTTTATAAAACATTAAGGTCCAAAAAAACTATTCCCAACTATAGAAGAAATAAATTATATTTTACTTAAAATATTTTTTTATCTTTTGAGAAAATAAAAGTGGGAAATTAAAAGAAAAATTTATAATTTTAAAAAGTAAAAGGAGTATAATAAAATATATTTTATTTAAGATATAAATATCATATAATACCACTAGTGGATACTTAAACATGAACAATCTTAAATAATTAGGAGATTGTGAAATAAACCTTTAGCACTTTGGTTAGTTTTGAATCGTAATCCAAATTTATGCTAGATTATTAAATGGATATTTATATTTCATTATATTATTGATAGTAATCGTAAAATACATTCATGTGATTTATATAAAACACACAAAATAAATAACTACTCAATATGGAAAATGTATCATAGAAGTAAAATAGAGATGTGAAACCCTTACCACAGGTATGACTTCTTTCCTACATGTTTGATCCTATGATATAATTAATATATATATATTATAAATATTTCATATAAAAATAAGAAAATATAACATACCTTAAATGATTTACTTGTAATCTTTTATCACCCATTTATTAACAATTTTTATTTAAAATCACTTCTTAGGGTAATACATTCTTTTTTTCATATATGTTTTGGTTTGGTAGTTTTATCCCTTCAAATATTATCATGGTTCTATAATATCCATAATTTTTACCATGATATAAATATCATTTTTATAAATTATATATTTATTTATAATTGTCTCTAAATTCTAGATAATGAAAAATTAGTTATGTCAGTCATCAATAAACGGGGTCGTATGTACGCATGAACATGGATTTCATTTTTTAGAAATGTGGCACTAAAAAAAGGTAAATAATTATTAACCTTTATAAAATAATAATTATATCAAATAAATAATATATTCTCATGAAAAGTTATCTGTATTATCTTATATGTAATGAAAAAATTAAAAATAAGTCACATCGCCTCATTGAGCCAAAGTCCACACTTATACAGAAGTTATGTTATCATTTTATCACTAATTTGAAGGTAGGAAGAATGATTTCATATTATAATTAAAAAATTATAATTATTTATGTATATAATATAAATCATTCCTTCTATTCATCTATGAGATGTGGTATTGGAAAAGGAATTTCATCAGTTAGTGTTGTAGTAGTCTCCCACATAGATGATCGGTGGTTTTGTATTCCATTTGATAGAAGATGATATGTATATAAGATATTGTTTAATTATAAAAAAATCTTAGTAAATCATAGATATTTATGTTATTATATAAGAATTATAAATACATGAATGAATTTATTTAGATAAAAATTAAAAAAATAAATAGCATAGTGAAGATAATTATCTTTACCTAGAAAAACATTCTATGGATCTATTATAGTGGACACTAGGGTTGGTATTTTGGGTTAAAAGGTGATTTATAAAATGGATATGGATGTTTAGGAGAGAATATTTATTTTATATTGAGATAAATTTCTTAATATGTATGAATAATGTATTGGAGGAGGTTCCTTTTTATAATTAAGGAGTAGTGGAATTTTCATAGATACCCAAAAATATTCAATAATTGGAAGTCACTACCAACCCATGATCCTAACAAATTTATGAAATATGTATCATAGGAAACTTTTGGTCGATAAAAAATCCACTCCTAAAAACATTCTTTTTTTTTACATTAAGTTTCTTTAACATCAAAGGTTGCATACTTTTACCAATTTAGTTTTTACCATGGTTTGTAGTTTTTAATTTTTACACAGGTAATTTATCATTTAATAAAAAATATAAATAATCCTTATTAGAAACTTTTCACCCAATTATTATAAATTTGAATTATAATAAATCATATGAAAATTTTATTTGTGTGGAATTATAATTTTAACAGAGGTTCATGTATTAAACGAAACCATGTTTTAACCTTAATCATAATAATTAATATTTAGATTTTAAAATATTCA